>PVIY010013780.1:0-58280 GCA_004026745.1 Myrmecophaga tridactyla | reverse complement strand
GCTCTTCCGATCTTGGTCGAGAAGGTTCTCTCAATCCCTTGATGTTAATTCTCAGCTCATTCTAGGGTTTTTCTCAGCCCCTTGATGTTGAGTCTCAGCTCATTCCAGGATCTCTGTCCCATGTTGCCAGGAAGGTCCACACCCCTGGGAGTCATGTCCCATGCAGAGAGGGGGAGGGTGGTGAGACTGCTCATCATGTTGGCTGGAGAGAGAGGCCACATCTGAGCAACAAAAGAGGCTCTTTTGGGGGTGACTCTTAGGCCTAGATTTTAAGTAGACTTGACCTATCCTTTGTGGGGTTAAGTTTCATATTAACAAACCCCAAGACTGGGTGCTCAGCCTATAGCTTTGGTTGTCCACACTGCTTATGCCTTGATTTTGGATTTCTCATCTCTGAAACCATGAGACAGTGTGTGGACAACTTTAATAGCTTTTTCAAATAATGGTGGATGTTCTTTAGTATTACAAAACTTGAAAACTTGTAGTTTCTTAAAATAATAGTTGTAATATAGAATGCAAAACCACAATATGCCTTTCTTACTCAATGAGTTAAAGACCATTGGTGTAATTTGCACTTTGAATGGATCTTTCACCAGTGCATGACTTTGTAACATCATCTCTTGGTCATTTGCTCCACTGAGTTATGCACATCTTCTAAATGTTGACACATTCCATTGTGCAATCCTGAGAAACCAGGCTGTTAATATCATCATTGAACTCATCAGAAAAGTCTTTAATTGTTGGGAAGCTGTCAGGCTTAGAGTGGTGGATAAAAGTTTTCCAAAACTCTAATTTGGGCTTGAAAGTTTGAATTTTATCACTGGCAACAACTATTGTGAGTTATTTTCTTGGATGTGACAGGATCACTTGCTCCAGTTTTGAGAAAATGTCTGCCAAAAACAAATCTGAATAAACTTTGTTTTCTGACAGCTATTCTTTCAAGTAAGATGGTGCTTCGGGAAAGAGGAGCTTTTGCTCTGAGATGACTGTCACCTTCGGTAGTCAGCAGAAGTGCTTTATGTGTACTTCCCACCTCATTGTGCACACTACTGCAGAGAGGTGTATTCAATGGTCAAAATAATGAAATTAATAACAATTGCACTCCATTAAGAACATTCTTACAGAAAACTAAAGCTGGCATTTCTTTCAGCTGTGAGCGTATAAATGTGGAGACTACAATAGCTACTAGTACAGTTTGTTGCAACTGCCTTGAATGATAACAAGGTGCCATCAGTTTGACCCATCATTGATTTTGTACAATCACTACAAGTGTCAATACAGTGAGAAGACAAATAAGGTTTCAGCATTATTATCAAAATTGCTTTGACCTTACAGACCTCCTCTTTTTGGGAACTCAAAAAGTTGTCAAGGGTTATTGAGGATTATGCAAAGCATATTTTGAGAAACACTAGAACACATTATACTCCCTATAAAGTATAAAGAAATGAATAGGTACAGCATATGTACAAAGATACTACAAAAGAAAAGGAATGGGAAAGGGGCAGATAAATATAACACTTAGAACTATGTTGCTAAGGAGAAGCTTAAAACTCTATGTATGGGTAGTTTAGTGGTTAGAATGCCTGCCTTTGATGCAGGAGACCAGGGTTCAATTCCTGGACCATGCACCCCACCCCCCACACACACACAAAACCAAAGAACTCTATGTATACATATTATTATGAATGTAAGGGGAAAAATAAGCAATTACTTCTGTAAAATAAGAAATAAAAGCCAATATAAAAGACTTCCAGAAAAATATAGGGAGACAATAATGGAAAATGAAGTAGAGTTCAAGAAGAAAGAAGAAAAAGAAGAATAAAACCAACCTTGTACAGAAACCCACTCTAGAGCAACCTGAAGGAAAAATAGGAATAGACATGGAGAACTCAGAATTGTAAAAAACAAGCAAAACAAAATTAAGATGAAGACAAGGTTTTAAAAAGATCATTGGTGTTCTCAAAGAAGAGAACAAATATAATGAAAGTGAAATAAGTGTTTAAAATATATTTAGGGACGATCCCCCCCCCCCAAAAAAAAAACAAAAAAACCATGACTCTACAGATTAAAGGAATAGTTTATGTCTCAGAAAAACTTGGGATAGAATATCAACATTGACACTAAGGGTACTTTGGATAAGCTATATACTTTTGAAGAGAAAGAAGCATTTAGGCAGCCAAGCAAAAGATCAAGTAATGTAAAAGTAGAAAATCTGACTGACCCCATGCCTTCTCAACTCTCCATATCAGGTGTAGAAAACAATTAGTGCGAGAAGATATTTCAGTGTGTCTTACAAAGACGTCAAAGAAAAAAGCATTAAAACCAAAGTTTACACTAGACAAAGTTCATTTCAAGAGTAAAGGTAGCAAACATCTTGAAGATACAACCAATTGAGGAATATAACTCTCTTCTGAAGAGATGTCTAGAAAAAAATAAAAAATAAATTTGAGGTTAAATGGTAGAGTAGGGAGCTTCAAGACTCAGTTAGTTTTCCAGGGCAGCTAGTAACCCAGCCAGAACTGTCTGAAACAACTCTTCAAGGTCCTGGAGACCAGAAGAACACAGTACACCATCAAGGGAAGAGTGGAAGGAAGAGACTGAAAACCTGCATTGAAGAACTGGAGGTAAACTCTCACAATGCAGAGGCTGGTGTCCATCCCCCATCTGTGGCAGGCCACCCTGGTATCCTGTCCCTAACTAGAAATAAAAGTCCTCTTTCTCAGAATGGCGGTAGGGGTGGGGCACAGCCAAGCACTGATTGCATTTTTTTTCATTCAGCAAATCTTTAGTTGATACCCACTATACTAAGCCCTGAACCAGTTCCAGGAATATAATGTTGAACAAGTACAGTTCCTGCTGAGGAAAGCTTTTATGCAGGGTATAATCCACAAATATACTCAAAATAGCATTGTACTTCTTTTATCTCTCTTTACATAACTTCACTGGCTTCCCTTGTTCTCTATCTTGGCTTGTGTGCCCCAAAATTCATGACCTTGGTCCTTCTCCTTCTGTCTCTCTGAGGTAGTTCAGAAGGTTAGCCCCAGTATTGTTGCTATACAATGTCATGAATTTGTGTGTATAACTTTATGAATTTATGTACTCTCAAAAATATGTAAAAAGCATGCTTTCTATGAGGTAGTGAAACAAAATGTCTGCAGCATCTATTTTAGTCATGTCCAGGAATGCCCAGGCAAGTCCAGGGCTGCCTGCATTTCAGACAAAAGGAATCAGCTAAGGGCCAGAGCTTACAACACGACCTCTGCTTATTCCCATAGCAACTCCCATCCTGCAAGTTCTGCTTCTGTACTTCCTGCTTGCTAGCCTATATAATCTGGAGGCAAAGAATGTTTGGGGCTCAGACTTTGGACAGGAGTCCTCTGAGTTTGCCACAATAAAAGTTTGTCCATTTTTCAGAGGCTCTGGTGCTTTCTTGTGTGGTGTTTGGAGTTTTTCCCACTTCATTTCTGGTACACTGGCTGGGAAGCTCTGCACCGCAAGGAAGAGACACCCTTGTGTCTCCTCTCCATCTCTGGGGAGGCCCGAACTGCAGACTGATCTCAATCATCCCTGGGTGCCCCCAGAAGTTTTTCTTCTGGTTTGTGATCATCAGATTGGAATGGGACACCAGCTTCCCCAGACTCAAGAAGAACCTCAGTAGCCCTAGAACTGAACTGGAGCTCCGTCTATCAGACTGTAAGAACGGCCGTTTGATCAGGTATGGGACTGACAGGTCCTGCCTTTCAGGTGAAGAGGAGACTGATCACCTCCTACACTGGGCCAAGTACCCTTCAGGGAGGCCACAGGAGAACCCCCTGGTAGTTAGATACACTCTAGTTTTGGGAGGCAGCATAACTTGCAGTGTTGTTGCATGCCTAGTGTGTGAAAGTGTGTGAATGATGCATGGCTCTGTCCTGAGGCTTCAGTGCTGTTTCACCCATGAAGCAAAGTGTGTATCCTGATCTGCAGGTCCGTGTGTCCTCATATGGCTCACAAGGCAGTTCTATCCATCCAAAGAAAGGGAGTCTGGGTTGGGGGTTTATACAAACCTGCTTTATGCCAAAAGAACCCTAATTTCTCCATTGAGGGAAGCAGTCAGAGACAGACGAAGTGATTGTTATCTTGTTTATTATTTTACTTGTTGTCTGGTGCCCGGGAGGATCACTATGGGTGGCACTGAGGGAAAAACCCCTTTAGTCTGCCTCCTTAAGAATTCAAAGAAGGATTTACTGGAGACTAGGGAGTGAAGCTTAGGCCCCAAGAGTTGTACAAATTTTGCCAATTGGACTGGCCCACTTTTTGAGTTGGATGGCCATCTGAGGGGTCGTTCAGCCCCCAAAGGATCCAAGCTGTCTGGCAAATTTTCACAGGGCAGCCTGGTCACCCTGACCAGTTCCCATACAGTGACTCTTGGCTCCAACTTGTTCAAAATTCACCACCATGGCTAAAAGCTTGCATTGAAAGCCATGTGAAAGTCCTGATAGCCCATGCCAACCTGGGCATTCTACTCCCCAGAAGACTTGCCATAAAGCAATTAGCCCGAGCCACCACTAAACTTCCAACACCAGAAAGCTCTCTGCTGCCAACAGACAAAAACCCTGGCCACCTAGATGGATGGTCAGTGAAGTTACCCCCTCCACAGCTGACAGAGGCTCTTTACCCCTGCCTCCCTAAGTCTTCAACCCTGGAAAAACCTCCAGTCTTCCTGACTGCAGAAGCAGATCCATTACCCCTGCCTTACTCAGCTCCAGCACCCCAACCCCTGCCTCAAGCACCAGCTGTGGTTCTGGAGGCACCATCATCTCCCCCTATGTCCTCTACCAGGGACTCCATCTTATCAGGGACTCGCTTCCCATCTCTCCTGGTCCCAGTCCACCTGAAACCTCTCCAGAAATCCCACAGACCTGGAACCTCCAATCCTGAGCTGTAAAAACCTGTGGTTCCTCAGGGGCTCTACAACTACCCCTAAGAGAAACTTGAGAATCAGTTTACTATGATCCAGACAGCCAGGTGCAGGGAGGTCAACCAATATTCATCTATTATCCTTTTCAACCACTGATCTCATAAACTGGAAGAACCACACTCCCTCCTACACAGAAGGCCCAGGCTATGGTTGACCTACTCCAGTCAATTATACAGACCCATCGACCAACATAGCAAGATTGCCATCAGCTCTCCATCACCCTCTTCAGCACAGAAGAGTGCAGACCAATTTCACAAGCCACCCTGAAGTAGTTAGAAGAGAATGCTCCTGTAGGAACAATGAACGCATCCTGGGAAGGAGTATGCTCAAAACTCCTTCCCAGATGCTGACCTTCAGTGGGACCCGAACACCAAAGCTGGCAGAAACAGTTTAAATCTCTACCAAGATGCACTCATTCAAGGCATGAAAAAGGGGACCAGAAAAAATTAATATGTCAAAAACTGCTGAAGTCCTGCAAAAGTCAGATGAAGCCCCTAGCCAGTTCCACAAGTGCCTCTGTGAAGTCTTTAGCCTGTGTACTCCTTTTGACCCTGAGGTACCAGAAAACCAAAAACTTGTTAACTCTGCATTTCTTGGGCAAGCCCAACCTGACATCCAGAAAAAGCTGCAGAAATTGGATGGGTCTTCTGGAATGAATATATCCCAGCTCCTTGAGGCAGCTACAAAAGTCTACATGAACCAAGACCAGGAAGCATGGAGAGAAGCAGATTGCCAACTAAAGACAAAAGCAGATCTGCTTGCTGTGGTGCTCATGCAGAGCACCAGGAGTCCCCATTCTCAAAACCCAGAAACTTCAAGCAACCAGGGTCAGAAGATAAAACACCCACTTATTGGGGGGCAACTAGAGAAAATTGGAGAGCAGCTGCACTAGGAAGAAACCAGTGTGCTTACTGTAAGGAAGAGGGACACTGGAAAGCAGAATGCCCCAACAAACAACAGGAAAAAGGTGTCAAAGACCCACTAACCTCAGAGAACCCAGAGCTGCTGATTCTATAGGTCTAGAAGCCCTTGAAGACAACTCAGACTGAGACAGATTGGGCCTTTTCACACTTTGACCTGGGGAGCCCGTGGTCACAATGACAGTAGGGGTCCAAAAGTTGGACTTTATGGTAGACACAAGCACAGAACATTCTGTTGTCATGCAGCAAATTGGGCCTAAAACTAAAAGGTAAACCACCATAATTGGGGCCACTGGTGTCTCAGCTCAACATCCCTTCTTAACAACCCACAAGTGTCTGCTGGGATCCTGAGAAATTTCTCACCAATTTCTTTACCTTCCTGACTGCCCAATACCCTTACTGGGCCAAGATCTCCTAACAAATCTCAAGGCCAAAATAAGTTTTAATGCATAAGGGGAATGTCTCCTGACACTAAAAAACCCAGAGAAAAAGATCATGGTGACCCTGACAGTCTCCCAGATGGAAGAGTGGCACCTCTTTTTTGCCAAAGAAAACTGAAATCAGCCCGACCATCCACAGATATCAGGAGTTGATCCTTCTGTTTGGGCAGAAGACAGTCCACCAGGGCTAGCTAGAAAAGCCCCTCTGATCTTCATGGAACTCCACCTGGGAGTTGCTCCAGTGCATCTTAAACAATATACAGTTCCCCAAGAAGCCCAGCTGGGAATTCAGGCATACATCAATTGCTTATTTGTTCATGGGCTACTATGGGAATGTCAGTCCCCATGGAACATTCCTCTGTTACCAGTATGAAAACCCGGCATCAATGACTACCACCCCATTCAAGACTTGTGGGCCATCAACAAAGTGACAGTCACCCTAGATCCCATAGCACCAAACCCATATACCCTCTTGAGCTTAATTCCTGCAACAGCATCATTTTTCTCCTGCCTTGACCCGAGAGATACTTTCTTCTGCATCCATCTGGCACCAACCCATTTTTCTTTCAATGGAAACATCTGCAACTGGAAGAAAACAACAATTCATCTGGATGTGCTTGCCTTAAGGGTTTAAGAATTCCCCCACTATATTTAGCCAGACCCTAGGGAAGGACTTGCAAGAATTTCATGACCAAAAAGTATAATAGCATTTTGCTCCAAATTGTGGAAGATCTACTCTTAGCCAACAACACCTCACAAGACTGTCTAGAAGGCACAAAGGCACTTCTGACCCACCTAAATCAAAGAGACTACAAGGTCCCTAGGAAGACGCCTAGATTTGTGAGAAACAAATAAAATTCCTTGGGCTTCAAATCACCCAAGGCACCTGGCATCTGGAGGTTGAAAGAAAGTAAGTCATTTGTCAGATTCCTATACCCACATCTCAGTGACATGTCCACGAGTTCCTAGGGGCTGCAGGATTCTGCTGCATCTGCATCCCTAACTTTGCCATAGATGCTAAGCCCCTGTATGAGGCTATGTGAGGAGCTGAACGTTAACCTCTGACTAGGGAGTCAAACAACAGAGCACAGTGTTTGAATCTCTGAAAAAAGAACTCACCCAAGCCCCAGCCTTGGGTCTCCCAGACATTGACAAACCTTTCACCCTGTATGTTCATGAATGACAGAGAACAGCCACAGGGATCCTTGTCCAAAAACTAAGTTTTTGGGATTGCCCAGTAGTTTACTTGTCAAAGCAGATAGACTTGGTAACCAAAGGATGGCCTCCCTGTCTGTGGGCCATAGCCACTGCTGTCATCCTACCCATGATGCTGAAAAGTTAACCTTCAGCCAACAACAGACCCTTCACATCCCACACCAAATCAAAGCTGTTCTCCAGCAAAAAGGACATCATTGGCTCTCCACTTCCCTGCTGCTAAAATATCAGGTCTTCTCATGTGACAGCCTGAACATTCAAGTGGAGGCCATACACAGTCTAAACCCAGCTACCCTCCTACCAATGGGAGAAGGTGTGCCTGAGCATGAATGTGTAGAAACTTGGAAACAGTGTTCTCCAGTAGACCAGACCTAAAGGACCAGCCATTCTCCGCCCCCCCCGCTGATGTAGTGTACTACATGGATGGCAGCAGCTTTGTCCACAATGGAATGAGAAAAGTGGGAGATGCAGCAGTGGCTTTGGAATCAATTGTTGAATCTGGGCCCCTCTTGGTAGGCACCTCAGTCCAAAAAGCCAAACTCATAGCAGTCACCAGATCCCTGCTGTTAGGATCAAATTCCATCATCAACATCTACACTGACTTGAGGTATGCCTTCAGCACTGCTCAGGTGCACAGGGCCTTATACAAAGAAAGAGGATTGATCAATGCCTGAAGAAAAGAAATAAAGCACAGCCCAGAGGTCCTGGCCCTTCTGGAAACAGTATGGCCCACATGAAGGTTGTCATTATTCAATATCCTGGCCATCAGTCAGGAAACACAACAGTAGCTGAAGGAAACCATCTGGCCAATAAAGAAGCCAAGGCAGCAGCCTTAAGGGGAACCCACTCCTCTTTAACAGCAGCACTTCCACCAGAACCTATAAGTGGCATAGAGCCAAAATATTCTGAGGCTGAACATACCTGGCTAAGCCAAGGAGATGGTGCCCTCCTACTGAATGGATGGTGGAAATTCAAGGATGGTTGGTTAGCAATCCCAGAAGCACTTGGCCTAGCAGTGGTTTCTAAATTCATTGGAATAGCCAGTATGGTAAAATAGCCTTGGAGCAGTTTCTTCAACAGTACTTTTACATTCCTTGACTGCATCAACTGAGCCTGAGCAGTTTGTGCTAAATGTGTAACTTGTATTCAAAAGAACCCCGACAAGGGCCAAACCTCCCCCACCCTGGGAATTCAAGTCATGGGACAAATGCCATTTGACAACATCCAAGTAGACTTCACAGAGCTTCATCTAGCAAGAGGACAATACTACTTACTGGTAGGAGTCTGCACCTTCTCAGGATGGGTGGAAGCCATTCTGGCCTACTCAGAAAAAACCCAGGAAGTTGCTTGGTTCTTGAGCAAAGAAATCATCCTGTGGCATGGCCTGCTGCGCTCACTGGGCTCTGACAATGGACTGGCATTTGTGGCCCATGTCCAAGCATGCCCAGGCAAGTCCAGGGCTGCCTGCATTTCAGACAAAAGGAATCAGCTAAGGGCCAGAGCTTACAGCACTGCCCTTTCTCATTCCCATAGCAACTCCTGTCCTGAAAGTTCTGCTTCTTTACTTCCTGCTTGCTAGCCTATATAATCTGAAGGCAAAGAATATTCGGGGCTCACACTTTGGACAGGAGTCCTCTGAGTCTGCCATGGCCATAAGAATTCGTCCACTTCTCAGAGGCTCTGGTGCTTTCTTGTGTGGTGCTCAGAGTTTTCCCCACTTCATTTCCACACTCCTTTTTTAGTGGACAAGGCATATTTTTGAGAGTAAGAGTTCTATCACTATCTTTTAGGTAAGCTACTGCATCTCTCTGAGCCTCAATTTCCTTTTCTGTAAAATGAAGTTGAAATAATATCATCCACAATATTGAGTTGTAAGCGTTGTGAGCAATATGAGATAATGGCTTTTACTTGATACAGTTTTACAGACAACTTGAATCCTTTTATCATATTCCAAATTTCTATCTGCAAATTTCATTATGCATGCTGGGTTTTTCTATTTAGTCACTCTACAATCAACTAGAAATTTCTGGTAGAAGGACTCATTTGCTTTCCTCTTTTTTTTATGTTTTTATTTATTAATATTCACATGAATACAGTCCCTAAATGGTGACCAATCAATGGCTTACAATATCATCACATAGTTCTGTATCTATCAGTATGATCACTTTTAGAACACTTGTATCTCTCCAGAAAAAGAAATAAAAAGAATAAAGAAAAAAATACTTGCATCCCATATTGCTTACCCCTCCCTCTTATTGACCACTAGTATTTCCATCTACCCAATTTATTTTACCTCTTATCTCCCTTACTATTTATTTTTTATCCATATTTTTTACTAATCTGTCCATACTCTGAATAAAAGGAGCATCAGACACAAGGTTTTCACAAATAGACAGCCACACTGTAAAAGCTATATCACTATATAATCACCTTCAAGCTGATTGTGGGTTTTGATTGGTGAATTTGGAATGCTGTGTCCAGCTCTGAGTGAAGCTACAGTTTCAAACTAAGACAAAAGTTGCCAACAACCTCTGGTTTCAACACATCCCCAAAAGGGGTGGAGTCAATTGAGACTTAAAGATATATTACCACCTTAGGGCTACAGGGAACAATTTGCCATAGAGCCTCATCTTCTGGGCAGGCCAGGAAACACAGATTCAGGAAGCTAGGAAAGAAAATTGTGGCATCCTTCCAGGTCTCATCTGTAATTTACACTTCCTTTGTGAGTCCCAGGCCCTGTTCTGACTGGAAAATATGGACTTGTGAAAATCCTCTCCATGGTAACCCTCCTCTCAGAATTTGCCTTCCAGACAAAGCAGATAGAGATAAAAGAAAAAGGAAAAAATAAACAAACTATAGAGGCAAAACAAAAACAACAGAACAGATTATGGCTCCCAGAGAAGGAATTGAGGAAAGGAAGCTTTCTCCCGGGGATGAAACAATTGCACAAATAATGCAATACAAAAAATTGTACCACACAGGGCAAGAATTAGATGAAGAGTAGCTGGGAAAAAAATCTGGTCAGTAAGACACAGGCAATTTTAAAAGTCTACAATAAGTTAAATAAAGTATAATAAAAAGTGTCTTAGTACAAAGCCAAACAACAAGAAAATCGTAGGCAAGAAAGAGAAACTGACCTCCAGAGTAAATCTCTCAAGATAATCAGATACCTATACAACCAAAAAGTTACAAGCCATACTAAGAAATATGAAGAGATGGTCTACCAAAAGAAAAAATTAAGTCTTCAGAGGAAACATAGACTTTGAAACTAATCAAAAGTGTTCAAACAAATCCCCTAAATCAATTCAAGGAGATGAAGGAAAATATGGCTAAAGAGATAAAGGATATTAAGAACACATTGCATGAGCATAAAGAATTTGAAAGTATAAAAAGAAACATAAGAGGGCGGGCCACGGTGGCTCAGCAGGCAAGAATGCTTGCCTGCGATGCCAGAGGACCCAGGTTCGATTCCTGGTGCCTGCCCATGTAAAAAAAAAAAAGAAACATAAGAGAAATTATGAAATTTAAGGCAAAATAGAAGAAATTTAAACTCTCCTAGAGGCATACAAAAACAGATTTGAACAGGCAGAAGAAAGAATCAGCAAGTATGAAGACAAGACAGCTGAAATCTCACAGACAGAAGAAGAGATAGAGGGGAAAATGGGAAAAAATTAGCAGAGGCTCAGGGATTTAAATGATAGCACATTTAAATGATGCATCATGGGTGTCCCAGAAGGAAAAGAGAAGGGAAAAGGTGCAGAAAGGAAATTTGAAGAAATAATGCCCCCAAATTTCCTAACTCTTATGAAGGAAATATATTTGCTTAAAAAGTGCAATGTATTCCAAACAGAATAAATCCTAATAGACCTACAAATAGACCTATGAGACATGTACAAATCAGAATGTCAAATGGAAAAGTTAAGTAGAGAACCTTGAAAAGCAATTCATCACATACAAGGGAAATAAAATAAGGCTAAATAATGACTTCTCATCAGAAACTATGGAGGCAAGAAGGCAATGGTATGATGTATTTTAAGATACTGAAAGAGAAAAACTGCAAACCAAACATGCTTTATTCCATGAAAGTGTCCTTCAGAAATGAGGGACAATTTAAATTATTCACAGAAAAAGAAACTTGAGAGTTTGTTAACAACAGACTTACCCTACAAGAAATACTGAAGTGATTCTGCAGGTTGAAAGGAGAAGACAGGAGAGAGGTTTGGAGGAAAGTATAGAAATAAAAAGATTATCAGTAATGATAACTAATATAGTAAAAAGAGAGACAAAAATAATGTATGACATATAAAAGTCAAAGGATAAAATAGTTGAGATAGTTACTGCCATTATAGTAACATCACTGAATGCTAGTGGATTAAACTCTCATAAGAAGACATAGATGGCACAATGGATAAAAAATATGATCCAACTATATTCTGTCTACAAGAGACTCATCTCAAGTAAAGGACACAAATAGGGTGAAAGTTAATGGTTGAGAAAAGATATTCCATGCAAACAGTAACCAAAATAGGGCTGGGATGGATATACTAACATCAGACCAAATGCAAAATTGTTATATAAGACAAACAAGGACTCTATATATTGATAAAAGGGCCAATCCACCAAGAAGAAATAACAATAATAAATATTTATGATCTGACCAAAATTCCCCCAAATACATGAGGCAGACACTGGCAAAACTGAAGGGAGAAATAGACATCTCTACAACTGTAGTGGGAGACTTCAATTCACCATTTCATCAATAGATACAACATGTAGACAGAGGACCAATAAGGAAACAGAAAGCTTGAATAATAATGTAAATGAACTAGACCTAACTGAAATATATAGATTATTGTACTCCAAAACAGCAGGATAAACATTCTACTCAAGTGCTCATGGATAGTGACCTCCAGGATAGACCAAATGTTGGGTTACAAAACAAGTCTCAATAAATTTTAAAAGATTGAAATTATACAAACATTTTTTTCTGACTGTGGTGGAATGAAGCTGGAAATCAATAACAGGCAGAGAACTGGAAAATTCACAAATATAGAGAGGGTAAAAAACAAACTTTTAACAATCTGTGGATCAAAGAAGAATTTGCAAAATAAAACAGTAAATATCTCCAGAGGAATGAAAATGAGAAAAATATAAAAAAATAATGAGATGCAGAGACCAGCAGTGCTAAAAGGGAAATTTATATAGCCCTAAATGTCTATGTTAAAAAAGAAGAAAGAGCTAAAGTATAAGACCTAACTGGACACATGGAGGCACTAGAAAAAGAACAAGCTAGTCTCAAAGCAAGCAGAGAGAAAGAAATATTAAAAATTAGAGCAGAAATGAATGAAATTTAGAATAAAAAAGCAATAAAGAGAATCAATAAAACCAAATGTTGGCTCTTTGAGAACATCAATAAAAGTAACATATCCCTAACTAGACAGAAGAGAACAAACGTAAGAAGAGGCTTATAAAATCTGAAATGACAATACTGCTGACCCCACTGAAATAAAAGGAATCACAAGAAAATATTAGGAACAGCTGTCTGCCAACAAATTATACAACTTAGATGAAATTTAGAAAACTCTGGAAACACACAAATAACCTAGAGTGACTCTAGGAGAAATAGAACACCTCATCAGACCAATTACAAGGAAAGAGATTGACTCAGTCTTCAAAAACCTCCCAACAAAGAAAACTCAGAACCAGATGGATTCACAATTGAATTCCGCCAATCTTTCAAGAATAATTAATACCAATCCTGCTCAAACTCTTCTAAAAAGTTGAAGAGGAAAGACCACTAACAAACTCATTCTATGAAGCCAATATCACTATAATACCAAAGCTAGATAAAGATAGTACAAGAAAGGAAATTACAGACTGATTTCTCTAATAAACAAAGATACAAAAATCCTCAATAAAATACTTGCAAATAGTATCAAACAGAGCATTAAAAGAATTATACACCATGATCAAATGGGTTTTATCCCAGGTATGCAAGGTGATTCAACAGAAGGAAATCAATTACTGTAATATATCACATTAACAAACAAAGGGGGGAACCACATAATCATCTTGTTTGACACATAAAAGGCTTGTGACAAAATTCAGAATTCTTTTTTGATAAAAACACTTTCAAAGAAAGGAATAGAAGGAAACTTCCTCAGCATGATAAAGGACACATATGAAGAATGCACAGCTAACATCATACTCAATGGTGAAAGACAGAAAACTTTCCCTCTAAGATCTGGAACAAGACAAGGATGTCCATTGTCACAACTTATCTGACATTTTACTGGAAGTTCTAGTTAGATCAGTTAAGCAAGAAAAAGAAATAAAAGGCATCCAAATTGGAAGGGAAGAAGTAAAACTCACTGTTTGTAGACATCATGATCATATATGTAGAAAGTCCAGAAAATTCTACAACAAAGCTACCAGAGCTAATAAATGAATCCAGCAAAGTAGCAGGATGCAAGATCAACATGCAAAAATCAGGAGAGCCTTTATACACTAGTAATGTGTAATATGAGAGGAAATCAAGAAAAAAAATTCCATTCACAACAGCAATTGAAAGAATCAAATATTTAAGGATAAATTTAACAGAGGATATAAAGAACTTGAACACAAAAAACTGAAAAACAGTGCTAAAAGAAATGAAAAAAAGACCTAAATAAATGGAAAGATTTTCCATCCTCATAGATTAGAAGATTAGATATTAAGATGTCAATTCTACCCAAATTGATTTAGATATTCAATGCAATCCCAATAAAAATTCCAACAGCCTATTTACAAAAATGAAAAAAAAATTATCAAATTTCTTTGGAATGGTAAGAGACCCTAAATAGCCAAAAAACTCTGGACAAAAAATAACAAATTTAGAGGACTCACATTCCCTGTCTTTAAAGTATAGTACAAAGCTACCATGCTCAAAACATATAGATATGTGGACCAATGGAATTGAATTGAGAGTTCTGAAATAGACCTTCACATCTAAGGCCAATTGTTATTTGACAAGGCTGCCAAGCCAAGTCCACTCAGCTGGGAAAGAACAGTCTCTTCAACAAATGGTGCTGGGAGAACTAGATATCCATGTCCAAAACAATGAAAGAGGAACCTTATCTCACACCTTATACAAAGATTAACTCAAAAATGGATCGAAGACCTAAATGGATGAACCAGGACCATAAAACTCCTAGAAGAAAATGTAGGGAAGCATATTCAAGATCTTGTGGTAGGCAATGTTTCCTAGATTTTATACCCAAAGCACAAGCAATGAAAGAAGAAAATAGAAAGATGAGACCTCCTCAAAATTAAAAACTTTTGTACTTCAAAGGACTTTGTCAAGAAAGTAAAAAGACAGCCTACTCAAATGGGAGAAAATATTTGGAAGCCACATATTGGATAAGAGTTTAATATCCAGAATATATTAAAAGTCCTACAATTCAACAATTTTTTATTTATTGTTTAGCAAATAGCCCAATTTTAAAATGGGCAAAAGAATAAACATTTTTCCTAAGCAGAAATACAAATGGTCAAAAAGAAAATGAAAAGATGCTCAATATCTCTAGCTATAAAAAAAATTCAAATCAAAAGTACGAGATATAATTTCACACCTGTTAGAATGGCCACTATTAAACAAACAGCAAACTACAAGTGCTGAAAAGGTTGTGGAGAAATAGGAACACTCATTCCCTGTTGATAGGAATGTAAAATGATCCAGCCAATGTAGAAGACAGTTTGGCTAAGTACACAATTATTATATGACCAGCCAATCCTGCTACTAGGTATATATGCAGAAGAACTGAAAGCAGCCACTCGAACAGACATTTGTACACTGATTTTCATAGCAGCAAAATTCACAATTGCCAAAAGATGGAAGTAACCCAAGTGCCCATCAACTGATGAATGGATAAACAAAATGAGGTTTATACATAAATAAATATAATTCATCTGAATTATATATAGAAGTAGTGATGACGTGAGGCATGTGATAACCTGGATGAATCTTGAGGACATTATATTGTGATGAATCCACATACATAAGGACAATTATTGTATGATCTCACTATTTTGATCCAATTTTAATAAGTAAACTCATAGAATTAAAATCTAGAATGTAGGTTACTAGGAGATAGAATGAGGGTAAAGAATGGAGAACTAAGGCTTAATTTGTGCAGAATTTCTAATTAGGTTGATTGTAAGTATTTGGAAATTGAGAGAGGTACTGGTAGCATATTATTATGCTTGTAATTAACGGAGCTGAATTGTGGGTGTGATTGTGATTGAAAGGGGAAGTTTAGGATCATGTGTGTCACTAGAAGGGAAGATAGAGGATAAAACATGGGATTATATAACTGAGTAACCCCTGTTTGGACAATGACTGTGTACAAATATAAGAATCTTCTTTCATGAAGTAGAACAAATCTACATCACTATGATAAGGTGTTAACAATAGGGTGGTATATGGGAAAAATATTCTTAATGCAAACTATGGATTATAGTTAACTGGGACATTTTAATATTACTTCACTGGTTGTAACAAAGGTAACACACCAATACTAAGTATAAATAATAAATTAGGGGGTGTAAGGGATATGGGGTTTTTCTCTTTGGAGCAATGAAAATGTTCTAAAATTTATTGTGGTGATGGATACACAACTCTGTGACCAAACTGCAAGCCATGGATTATACACTCTGGATAAATTGTATGGTGTGTGAATAAATCATCATAAAACTGCTTTAAAAATGAAAAAAAAATGTGAAAAACATTTGGGAAAATCACATATTTGAAGGGAAAAACTAGAAGAAAATGACTCAAGGTCAGCATTAAACATACTAATCTGCAAGGTTTTGCCAATGACAAATTATAGGTGTAGATCAATCTGTACTCATAATCAACCCTGACAATATAGAATTGAGGTAATTAAACAAAATCCAAGAGAAAAAGAAACATTAGAAAGAAATGATATGAATATGCTGTTTCCCAATTCTTTTTATAGCTTGTATATCTTATATCAAAAGAGTATTTAAACTAACAAATCAAGTAAGAGAGGTATAAGTATTTATGTAAATGTATGAAGGTAAACACTGATTAAATAATAATATAGTGAATTAAAATCAGATGATGAGGGGGAGTGGAGGAAAAGGGAAAAGAATCAAATAATGACATATTCCATCATCATTATAAATAAGGAACAAATCAATTCTGGGTAAGGACATAAAGGATTGAGTGGATTAGATGATATTATAATTTCAAAAGCAACCAATAGGATAAAATATAAACCTTATCTCAAAGATATACAAGCACAAAAGAAATCAAAGTATACATTGAAATATTAGAAAATATTATATGATATCATTAAATTAAGTTGCAGAACTAAGACCAAACAGTTCTGTCATATTAATCTATTTGAATGGGCTGTGCTTTCACACTAAAATAGATACTCACATTGGATTGGCATGCATAATTCAATTCTCTATTGTGTAGAAGAGAGCACACATGCACCAAAGTGACCCTGGATGAAAATGCAATAGTGGGTAAAGACATAACTGAAAAATGCAAACAGAAAGGAAGCAAAAAGAGAGCAATCTTTGTACTAAACAGCCTTGAATTCACACACACACACACACACACATGCACGCATGTACATGACTAGAGACTAAGAAAAGCAGAAATAGAAATTTATATATTAAGAGACTGTGATTATCTTCCCTCAGACCATTACAGATAAAGAGAACTATGTTCACATACTCTTTGAGACCAAAGAAAGAAAGGTTTATTTGGTCTAGAACTGAAATTTTCTCTAACACATAATCTAACTCAACCTATATGTATAGCTCATTTAACTAACTGAAACACAGGGAGCCCAGAATAAGAAGAGGTCCTCTAATTCAGTACAGATTAATGTAATGCCTGGATACATCCTGGACTACATTAAGCAGACAATCAAAAAGGATTGGCAAAGTCCCTTGAGAGATAGGAGAAAGAATATGGAACTATTAAAGCTTACCATCAGGGAATTCCCTGATTAGAGACACCCAAATCACTAGGCCATGCCCTTGATCCTGAGGCCTACTCTTGTGAAGCTTATGCAGGTAGCAAAGAAGCTTAGACTACCTATAGGTATGCCTAAGAGTTACTTCTGTAGGACCTCTTTTGTTGCTCAGATGTGGCCTCTCTCTCTAAGCCCAACTTTGCAAGAGAAATCATTGCCCTCCCCTCTACATGGCATCCAGGGGTGAAAGTTTCCCTGGTGGCATGGGAGATGACTCCCAGGGATGAATCTGGCCGTGGCACTGTGGGATCAACAATTCCATCCTGACTAAAAGAGGAAAAGAAGTGTAACTAATAAAGTATCAGTGGCAGACAGAGTTCAAATAGAGTTGAGAGGTTACTCTGGAGGTCACTCTTAAGCAAGCTTCAGTTAGACATTACTATCTTTCGTAACTTGCTAAACCCCAACCAAAACTATTTCAGCCAATTCTGAAGAACACCTAGGGCAATATATAAGATTCTACAAAGGTTCCATGCACTAGGGTAACTTTCCAGAAACCTACAATCTCCAGATGGGTCCCTGGATCAGATAAGTCCTGAAATGCAGAGGGCCCAGCCCTCTACCCCTTATTATCTAGTTCCATCCCCCTACCCCTTATTATTGACAGCCCCTTCCAACATGAAAAAGTTAGAATGGGCATAACCCAAATACTCCTAAAGAGTAGGATAGAAAGATCAAAGGTGATGGTGGAGTTATACAGAGAAGATATGATTTAATAAATGAATAGGAATGCTGAATCATTAAATTGGTATTTCTTATAGTCTCTAGTATCTTACAGCAGCTAGAAGTAAAAATCTAAAATAGTGGAATTGTAACTGATGTCAAACTCTGAAATATGTTCTACAACTAATGGTGGTGCTGTGCTTTGAAATTTATTGCTTTTTTGTATATATGTTAATTTTCAAAAAAGAAGAAAGAAAAACAGTCGATTGTGATGATAAAAAAAATATTAAAGCCTTCTAGTCTCCTGTATTCTGGAGCAACTAGAAGGAAAAATCTGAGATGATGGAATAGTATCTCATGACAAACTGAGATCTGTCCTGTAACTATATGTAGAGGAGTGCTTTGAAAACTATTGCTTTTTTATTTCTTTGCTTTGTATATATGTTATACTGTACAATAAAAAGTTAAAAGAAAGACTATTCATAGGACATTCAAAGCAAAGCTCAATAAATTTTATAAATTTAATGAAACTAAAAGTTGATGATGTGATGAGAAGTAGCTTACCACGGGCAAGTTAAAAGAGAAATCAAAAGTATAAATGGAAACTGTCTAAAATGATTCCTCATACAAGAATATATAGATCAAAAGGGAAAATATGATAATATCTACAGATCCTACAAAGGCATTTGGTAAAATTTTATATTCAATCTTGGTAAAAATTCTTTATATAATGGAGGTAGATGGTTATGTCTTTAATATTTTTTTACATATCAAAATATTTATCTTTACCCAAATGTCAGCAACATGGCTAATGGAGAAGCATCAAAAATAAAATTTTAGCTAACCTAAACAAGATAGTCCAGCATTCAGTGGTATTTTAATAGAATTCTGGGGATTTTACTGATGTAATAAAATAAAAATGAAGCTTTAAGTGGTATAAAGTTTGCAAAGGGCACGATCGAATTACCAGTGCATTTACAGATAAGATTACTTACCAGTAAAACCAAAGAAAATTTTTAATGTTATAAACTTAGAAAATAAAGTACTTAAGTCAATAAGAAAAGTCATTAAGATGGCTAGGCAAAAAAAAAAAAATCAAATATTGAGAAAACCTTCATAAATATATACTGCAACAAGTTAGAAAATATATTAAGGAAAAACCTTTCAGTGCAGTAGCAATAGATAAGATAAAATATGTAGAAAGAAACTCCACAGGAAATGTGCAAAATCTCTACAAAGATCAATGTATAAATGATGCTTACAGTCACAAAAGAAAACTTGTTCAAAGGGAAATATATTTCAAGTTCATAGACAGGAAAAAACTCCATTAATGTGCCATTTCATCTCAATTTAATCAATAAATTTAATGTAAATCTAATAAAAACACGAAGAGGTTTCCTTTTAAAAAAACGGAAAAGATGAGTTGACTCATGTATGTGGAAAAAAAGAAATGAGGTTTAAAAAGAGCCAGAAAGTTTCTGAAAAAGAAGAATGATGAGGGGGAAACACCCCCATAAGAAATTAAAACATTAAAAAGTTAGAATAATTAACATGTGGCAGAAGTAATTTAAACTTCTAACAGTAATTTAAATAAATATGTGGTTAGCTGCAAAGGGAATTAGATCATTCATTTTTCTAGACTATGTCAAGGGAGGCAGCAAAGAATAGAAGTGGGAATGGATGTTGAACATACAATGTATAGGCAATATAGTATTGCCATGTAAGTGTGTGCTTTTGGCATATGTGCCAGCATTACAAATTCATAGCAAAAAACTAGATAATGATTAGTGGACCAGCTAGTAGCCATATAGAAAAGGATAAATCTTATCATATACTTAATACAGTGGGTCAAATACAAAAACTAAAATCCACTATACAGGTTTAATGTATACAAATTAATAGTACTAAAAACAAAGAGCTAAAGGACATTTTTCTTATAATTTTTTTTGTGGAGAAGGCTGTTCTACCAATGATCCCGAACCCTCAACTCATAAAATAAAAGAAGGATCAAAGGGATTAGGCAAAACAATTTTTACAAAAGTTCATGTTTAGAAAATATAAACAAAGGAAAAATATCTCATATTGGGAAAACATAATTGCAGTCTGCATAACAGAAAAGCACTAGTTTCTTTAATATATCAAGTGTTCTTGCAACTCAAGACAATTTTTTAAAGTAAGAAAATAGAGAAAAGACTATCGACAGTAAAGGAACGCAAACAAGGATGTTTCACAGCAAAATTAGCAAGGAAAAAACTGTCTGAAATTGCAAGCTGCCAATTTTTCACGTACGAGATTGGCAATGATAGTACTGTCTGTAACTCCCTTTTGGCCAGAGAGAGGCGCACCAGCATAGATTGTTAATGGACAGCTATTTGAAAATAACTATCAGAATTGAGTCTGCACGATCTTTACTCTGCAATTCAACTTGAAGAAAGTTTCATAAATGCAAAACGGTGCCTGCCTCAGCCAGGAGACTGGTAGGGAAGAGACGAGGCGGACAAGGTATGGGCAGTACGTAGGGAAGTCACAAGGTATAGAGCTGAACCCGAAAGAGGGGATGGCTATTAACCACTCTAGACCAAAGGAACACAGGGAGGGAAGGAAAAATGGCTTCTGCAGCCCAAAGAGAGAGAGCGGTAGCCTTAGGCTGAAGTCAGCCAGCCACACCAGCCTGGAGGATGACCCGCCTGGGAAGGTCCCTGGGGAACACAAACACTGAGCTCCCCTTCTTCCATCCTCCAGTCTTGGCCAGAGCGCTCCAAAGCTGAGTGCAGAGGACGGCCGAGGGCAAGCGAGACGTGCTGATGCAGCCCTTTACTACAGAGCTGGGGGAGGGGGAGAGTGGATTAGGGGAGGAAATGGAAAATATTTGGCATGCGTGACAGTGTATTTTGTAATAGCAAGAGATTTTATCACCTCTGTGCCCTTTATATCTTTTGAGTTTTATACCTTGGGTATACAGGTGGGCTCAGGAGAGCAAGGGTTTGTGAGGCTGAAGCTTATACAATTTGGGGTGCTCGCTTTAAGAACATAAAATACAGAAACATCAATTGGATATTTTACAAAAACCCATGACCCTGTGAACACATTGCTAGGCCCAGCTTAAACCTCATCAGATCCTGTCTACAATTCCTATAAATAAATAATAAAGTCATAAAAAACTAATAAAATTCCATAAGTATCATAAAATTAAATGCAGAATGAAGACCAAACAATTCTGTCGTGAATTTAATTGGACTATGCTTTCTTATTAAAATAGTTTCTCATAATGGATAATAAAATAAAATAAATAAAACAGAATAAAATGCCTGCCAACTCAAATAACTGTCTTAGTTTATCTCCTAAATTGTTATCTGCCTTCCCACTCCTTAACCAAACAAACAATTCTGTGCATTTTATTAATCTGCGTGAAACACGGGGAGGTCAAATAATTGGCTCAATCTCCATGGAGTGGGATTTTTCAACCATCAAAATACGGTCAAGGGTTGGGCCCTCTAATTTAAACCAAGTCTTCAATTTCCTGGGAAATGTCATTGGAGGCTAGGTACTAGCAAAAGACAGTTCATTCCCAAGGGCCTATTGTCTGCCCATCAGCAGCAGGAACTGGGAATCCGTCAAGATCAGATGGTTTTGCTTCCCAGCACTTATATCCTGTGGGCATCTGTTCAGCCTCACTGAGTTCAGAAACAGACCCCAGTCAGAAAACAGCTGCTTGTTTTCTATTATTGTTTATAATTTCCTAATTCTTTTCCATACATTGCATCTTTTCAGATACTTTGTGGAATGTTATATGTTCTTAAGGAATGGAATTTTCTCCTCACTTAAATGTCTGGAGTCCATATGACACTTGTTTGTTTCCAAATCAACTAAACGTCACCCTGGTTGATGGGAAGGGGTAGTAAGGGTGAGGTAGGAAAGGCTATTATTTAAAACAAAACATTAGTCTTTAAACATAGAATCCTGTTATGTAGAAGTAATTACATAATGACTTCAAGTGGGCATCCAGTTTTAAAAATCTGCTCATGCTAAAACATTTGGGAACAGTGTGATTGTCATGTATATACACAGTAGTTCATGCAGAATTATACTCATGAAATCAACAATACACTATCTTCAACAAAAATCTGTTTTGCATATTCCATAGACCAGTGTGCCTGGCCTACAGAATACATTAGAATTTTAGCATGGCATCAGAATCAAATAGAGCATTCCTTTCTAAACAGATTGTTTAGTCCCACCCTCAGTTTCTGAGTCAGTAGTCTGGATTATATTTCTAACAAGATGGCAGGTATTTCTAATGCTGCCGGTCCAGGCATTGGGACCAGACTTTGAGAACCACTGTTACAGACATTCTGTCAGACTCTAGCTACCTGGGCTGTATTGGGACTGAAGACAAGACAAGGCAAACCTAATGGTTGGGCCATGTGGACTTGAAGGAATGGAAATATGATAAACCAGCTTAAAGATGTGTGGCCATTCCTAGCCATTGTGAAAATCCAGGAAGGAAAGAAGGTAGTAGGACAGAGGTGGAGATGTTCTGCTGAAAGCAATATGAGGTATTTTGGAGAGTCTAGAGTTCTAGAACCTGATCCTTTTCCTTTCTGGCGCTCACCACAATTTATTTCACATTGATTTGTGAGATCATTTCAGTGATCTGCGGGGATGGATAGGAACATTTTGTTCATTACAGTGACTGCCACAGAGCTGGATAAGCAAATGAGTTGACAAATACTTGTTGAATAAACAAATGAGTGAACAAATGTATGGATTGACAAGTGGACGGCTGACAACTTTGTTTTTTTTTTTTTTTTTTTTTGAGATTGTAGCCATGGGTAGGAAAAGAGGAGGCAAATGAAAGGTGCAGCTGACCAGCTCTTAGTAGATGACTGACTCCATGCTAAGAATGAGCTTCTTGACTCTAAGCATCGTTAGATCTCAGGTCCATGCAAGAGCTACTGGTTTATTCTCCTCGGGGCTGGGGGGCTGGAGGGGTGATCTTGGAGGTGATATGAGAACCAAGAGTGGTCCGTGAACCTGGGAGGAGGACACGAGGACACCCGGGTCTATTAGAAACTCATGGATGGGGCTATTGCATTGTGTCTCCATCTGCCATGTCCAGGGAGACACAATGAGACTATCTTCCCATGAAATTTTCAAAATGTCAGCTGTCTTGGGGAATACAAAAGGGAACAGATTTAAGAATTGGCTGAGTTCCTGCAGTTTAGCTGAATTTTTGTGATTTGTAAAAAAAAAAAGATGAAAAGAAGAAAATAAAAAGAAAATGATAGAAGGTAGAAGACAGCATTTCTTTTTCTGAAATTCCTGATACTATGTTTTAAGAATGAAAATAAAATTGAGGTGTGTTTTTCATGCTTTAAGGATTTCCTCTCTTTATTGATTGGTTTTTGTATTGTTTTACTTTGTTTCCTTTTACGCAAACAGATGTATCTAAACCAAGTCAGCAAGGAGCCAAACTTCCTGGGTTGGAATCCTAGCCCTACCACTTAGCCCTTCCACTTAGGATCTGTAAGACCTTGGGTACCCCACAAAAGTCCTCTGGGCATCAGTTTCCCCATCTGTAAAATGGGGGATAAGTAATAATTATGTTTCCTATAAGATCTTGGTTAGGGTTAAATTAGTTAGTCTTTATAATTGAGCACTGTGCCTCACATATCCTCAGCTACAGAAGCACCACCTGTGATTAATATTGAACCGTGCAGCACAGGGCCTATGTTTAGAAGGAATGGCACATTTGGGGAAGAACAGGGTGTTGGCTTAGAATAACAAATAATCTGCCATTTAAAGGGACCTTTGGCATCATCTAGCATAGCCTTATTATTTTAAATGTGGAAAATAAAAGCCTGAGGATCAGGAGGTTTAAGCAGCTTGCCCAAGTCAGTCATCTCCTAGGTGACAGGTCACATGCATGAGAAACCTGAAGCATTTGAGTAGCAGACTTGCTATGAGTGAGAAAAGGGATCTAACCTGATGGAAATAGTGTTGGATTCCAGACCCCACCACATCAGGGACCACTGACAAGTAATTGGACTTCCCTCAGTCTCCATCTGGAAAAAATAGTGTTGAACCATTTTCCAAGGCCTTTTGCATTCTTATTCTCATCATTGCTGCTCTATCTGAGCACATGCCTGCCACTAAGCCGGAAATGTTTGCAATGTGGTAGGAACCAAGTTTCATAAAGTCAGAACAGAAGGTTTAATGTTTCCTACATCTAGGCTTTGACCCCCCTCTGTACTGTTGCCCAATCTCCCCCATGAAGAAATCTCTTTGAAGCCATTCTGACTCTGCTGATTAAGGACTCGGTTGTTCCAGGTCTTCCAGACTTTGATCCCCGCACAGGCCAGATCTTTTCAAACAGATGAAATCTCTGTTCCGCAGTCACCAACTGTGCCTTGAATGCAGCCAGCACAACACATAGTACAACAGGCTGAGCCACTGCCGTTTAGAGAAACTAGGAGTGAACCTCAGGCTGGTGGTCTAAGGCTCCCAGTCACCATGATCTAAAGCCAAGTCATTGATTGCTCCCTTCTAGGTGGCAGGTATTTGGGGGAGAACTTTCATTCCAGGTGGAGGGGGGAGCAGACATTCCATAGGGTCACACCAATGAAAGCAAGATTTCAACTGTGATAAAAAGGAAGTCGTTGGAAGTAAAAGCGCATGGTACTATGCAAGTAGAGTGAAGCATGAGATGTTCGACCACTCATCTAAAGCCTGAAGAAGTCTTCATATGTCACAGGGGTTGAGTAAAACCTGGGGGCCTGGGGACAGGGAGTTGGCTTTGCTCCATGCAGAGGGAACACCATTGCATAATTATGCAATGCATTACATAATTGCTATTAGTGTGACTATAAGAGGAACTAGACAATGACCTAAAAACCAGGACACAGAGATGCATGGGATGTAAGTCAGCTTATCACAGGTTTGTTTAAGGATGGCCCTAAGAAGCAATTCTTATTAAATTAAGATTCTATTCAGTTATATTAAGACTATTTGTTTTCTGCATTTTATCCAGGACATAGAAATAACCACATGGTCTTGGTTCAGTCTCCTTTATTTGGAAATGTATGAAGCAGGTGCCAGAGAATTTAAACAAAGGCTATCTTTAACAGCTTGTTTCAAATGTTATTCCATTTCCTACTAAAAAAAAAAAAAAAGTTGCCATCATCTAACCCAGGATAATGACATCATACTGACATGCATCTTCACAAATTGTTTTTTTTCCAGATGGCCTGTTTTCCAGCAGAAATGGCTTTCTATATTGCCTGCTGTTAGTGAATATCTCATGCCATATTGTGTCTTCTGGGAAGAATTTTCACCAGGGAAATCAACCTTTTGCTTGTATTTTCTTTTCAAAAATTAAAGAGAAGCAGAAGTGATTCGTAAATGAAGTCTGTATGTATGTACGTACATTGTCATTATACGACATGATGACATTTTCCAAAGGAAAATTCTCTAATCACACCTTCATGAGATGCCCCGTGTATTGGGCAAGTATTGAAACTACCTTTCTGGACCATAAACATATTTTCTTAGATTATGAAATAAAGTTAGAGAAGGAAATGAAACAAAATAATGCCAAAGCTGTAATATCTCCCCATTGACTAACAATATAATTGTAAATATCAACAGCCTCTTTTAAAGTTGGGAAAACAAAGTAAAAATAGCAGAGGAGATAATACTAAAAACAGGCTGATTTGCACAAAAGTATTGATGGCAGATATATATGAAAATTCCTGAAAGTGGTAGGTTTTAAAACTGAACAAAAACTCTGACACAATGGCCTACAATTTTAGAGAAGCTATGAAAATTAGTGTACAGCCATTTGAGATTTTTTGGAGAAAAGCGTACATTTGATTAAATAGCAGTGTGTGAAATGAAACATTTATAGTAATGAAAGGAACTGGGAAACAATCAAAGACACAATTGCAATGACTCAAATATGATCAGTATAGCTTCAGCACTTTTTTATTTTCCTTTTTGTATGTTCTAATTATTTTGGAAGTAGCATTCTTTTAGACATAATCTAATAAATCTGGATTAGATATAATCTAATCCAAAAGTTAGCTTCTTAACCCCCTGGAGTCCTTGATTCATGATGGATTCTAGATTTCCATTCAGGAATTCACTGGATAAGAACTAATGTTCTAAAGAAAAAAATCTTAAGAATGTTGTGAATTAGACACCCAAACCCCCAATATTTTAGAGATAAATTACTGTGATGTCAAACAAGGTTCCTGTTCTAGTTTGCTAGCTGCCAGAATGCAACATACCAGAGACAGATTGGCTTTTAATAAAAGGGGATTTATTTTGTTAGTTCTTCAGAGGAAAGGCAGCTAACTTTCAACTGAGGTTCTTTCTTACGTGGGAAGGGACAGGGTGATCTCTGCTGGCCTTTTCTCCAGGCCTCTGGGTTCCAACAACTTTTCCCAGGGTGATTTCTTTCTGCATCTCCAAAAGCCTGGGCTAAGCTGCAAGTGCTGAGATGAGGTATGCCAGGCTGCTTGGGCTGTGCTCTGTTGCCCTCTCTCATTTAAGCACCAGTCAATTAAGTCAAACATCATTCATTGCAGCAGGCACGCCTCCTAGCCGACTGCAGATGTAAATCAGCAACGGATGGGGTTCACGTACCATTGGTTCATGTCCACAGCAACAGAACTAGGTGCCTTCACCTGGTCAAGTTGACAACTGAATCTAACTACCACAATTCCCTTAGAACAAAGAACTGGGAGGAGTGTCTTGGATCTCAGTCTAGCTTTGTATAAACTGGCAGGAGAGTCATTTAATCTCTCTGGGCTTCAATATTCTTGTCTGAAAAAAAATGTTTAAATACTGCCTGATACTAAAACAGGTAACATGTAAAAATGGCCACGATGTTGTCTGACATGGGAGGTCTTTCCTCCTTTTGTTCCTTCCTTGAGGAATGAAAGCTTTGAAATGAGCTGCAAGCTATAATGTATTACACCAAGGGGAAAGGGCTAGCCTAATAAGAGCCGCTAAGGAGAAAGCCTGGCAGTAGAAACACCTTGGGGGTGTACCTGGGCTTAGCATTTCCTGTGGCTGGTATTGCCCAAGTGTGCTCCCTCACCTAGGAAGGTGGATAAGGGGTGTGACTCTGGGTGAACTTGCCTCCCTATCTTGATGACTTTTAGCAAATACATCACCCCTCTAATTTTAATTTTCCTCAACCATGAAATTAGGATAATAATAGCTCACTGTGCATAGAATCTTTGTGAGGCCTACAATTAGAAAATTATCCGTAAAGTGTTTAAAGTCTGATACATGATAAGCACTCAGTAAATGTAGCTCCTATTTGTACTTAATTTAATTTTCACATAGTTTGGGTTTCAGTTTCAGGTTCCTGAGAAGCAGAGGGGGAAAGGAAGATTGAAATGTATTTCCTGATTAGACAGTGAGTACCAGGGAAGAAGCTAAAAAGAATCAGGCAAATGGTCTGGAGGAAGTCAAGCCTTTTGGCTTCCTGAGAAAGGGCTCTTTTGGGGATGAGTCACTCGGGGGGTGGGGGGGGTAAGGCTGGCCCATCAACACCTGCCCTAACAGGAAGCTCTCGGCCCTCTGATCTGCCCTAGACCTGAGCACAAAGTCTGCCTCACCTGTTGGCATAGTCTGGGCTCCAGCCTGGGAGATAGAAAGGCCATGTCGAGGGCCACTGCAAGGACAGACTGACTTTGGAGTGTCCATGGAACATAACGAGTAAATTGCAGACTTTGGGACCAGAGCATCCTGAGGGCAATCTTAGCTCTGTCCCCTAGTGATTGTGGACTTCAGCCAACTTCCTTCAGCTTTTTCAACATTGACTCTTCATCTGCAATGTGAGACTAGGCTTCTCACCACAGACGTTTCAGGGAGAATCTAAATGAGATGGATTATTTAAAATGTCTTGCTCCTAGAATATGTTCATAAATATTAGTGCTTATTATTTTTGTTTCACTCTCTCTTTAACCCTAACCCCCAGACCCTGTCCTTTGTGGAGTTCAATGGGGCAGCCAACATGCTGTGTTGAACATGATTGAAATGACCTATATATCACCATCTTGCAACCTGCCTCTGTCTTCAAGGAAAATATCCAAGGAAGGCTGCAGAAGTACTTTCCTGAGTTCCTTTTCTAGTATAATCTGAGTCTTTAAAGAAAGCCTAGGTTATTTTACTCCAAAGACCATGTTCTGAAAGTTTAGATACATCCTGAGACAGCCACTGATATAGAACAGATATATTATGGAGTCAACTGGATTTGCACACAGGTAAAGAGAAAAAATTACACTACCTAAACTATCACGTGGGAGAGAATTGCAAACCTCATTAGTTTTTCAGAAGAAAGAAAATAAAAAAAGCTTTCCCGGTTCTCTGACAGGAGACCATTTTGAAGAAGAAGGCAATTAATGAAAAGGAAACTTTAATCATAAAGTAACAAAGTCCAACCTTTAAAAGAAAGAACTGAGTAAGCAGCCTGGGAAGTAATTTTGAAAACATTCTCCCAGCAACAATAGAGGTCCTCTGGTTACAAGTCAAAGGCTATCCTAACACAGGGGCATGTCCAACTATTTGGCAAAGTTGGGGAAAGACATTCTTCCAGACTGAGGCAGAGGAGCCTGATCTTCAGGATGGTACAGAGAAATGTTTACAAGACAAAGCAGATGTAGCCACAGGCCCTGGAGCTGCAGATTCAGTGCTGCTCTATGATCTTGGCATTATTGGTAAATCCCAAACTCTAGCCTTCAAAGGCTTCTTCTGTTTGTGATGTGGGGACTTTAGTTGGATCATATTGGGATGGCTGGAAAACACCATTTCCCAAAGAAAACAAATTGTACCATGAGGGGAATTGTGGGCATTGGCTCAGACTAGGGTGGCCTAGCCTAGAAAACTTGGCCTCAAAAGAGTTGGCTAATCGTGTCATGCTCAGTCAAGGGCCATTCTGCCTGCTACCATTAAAAAGGTGATGAAGCAAAGCTCATGATTGTCTTACTCCTGAGGTTAAAAGTTAGGTAACTTATAGGCGTATTACCCAGCTGCTCTCCAAAATATGATCTTAGGGTTTTGATGGCCCGGCAGAGGTGGCCAGAGGTCCCTCCCTACCGTCTTCTGGTTTTGTGGGATCTGTAGGGAAGAGCTGGCAATTGATATTCCAGGCATCTGGGCTTGAATCCCAATTTGGCAGCTGACTCGCCATGTGCCCGCCACTGATGCCTTACCTTCCTCCGCTGGGGACACCCCACAGGAGAATGGTCACACTCACACCAGCATCAGCGTGCTGCAGGCCAGTGCCTGGCATGGCATGTGGGCTGGAATCGTGACGTCCCTTCCTTCCCTGTCCCTCAAGTGTGGACCTTGTGCATTAACTGTAGATGGTAACAGAAGAGGAAAGGGATCAACATGGGGTCTCCCTTAAGAAACGGGTCGGTGTTAACAAAAAGCCCTTGAAAAAATATATCAAGAGCCAAGATACAGGTAAAACTCATGGTTGCTATTTTTAAGGTGAACTGTAAAAAAACAAGCATCCCTTGGGTAGATAACGACAAAAAGTCACAAAGTACCTCTTCAAAGCTCTGGCTGTAACCACCTCCTGAGTCAAGGCAGAGGGCCTGCGAGAGGCTGGCTTCAAGGGCCTACTTTGCCCCCTCTACCATGTTCTCTTAGAAGGACACGAGGTCCACCTGGGCCCTCGGAAGCTCATGCCCCATTCTGATGGCGCTAACAGCACTATCCAGATCAATGCAAATCAAAAACAAATTCACAGATCTGAAGAACTGAGAATATGTTAAACTTTTACAAGCCAGACCAGTAGATGTAACTGGCAGTAATTAAGTTTACTATATGACCTCGATAAGCTACTGAGCCTTTTGAAGTGATAATTAAATGAAAATTCGGTAGCAAAGCTGGGTGATCAGAAAAATAATTTTAATATCAACTATTTTAGTAACTCTGTTTCTATGAGAAAGGAGAAGAGTTAGTCATTTTTGTCTTGTTTTGTTCTGTTTTGGTTACTAAAACCAGGCATTTATACTAACTGAAGGGGAAGCTGTATGTAAATGATAGACATTTTAAAAGAAGATGAATTTTATGAGTTTCAAGGGTTCTGAATTTTTGAATTGCATTAACCAACTTTTGGCTAGTGGAAAAACTGCCTTATAAATAAAGAGCAGTGATTTGAAACTAGCACATCAAAGCTTCAGTTTCAGTCATGCCAGCTTCTACTCATGCTGAAATTACACTATTTCTAGTAAATTGTTATTTTAATATGTGGAAGCAGCATCTTTCCAAGGAGGCAAACATTTTCCAGAGCAATGTTATTCATCCTATTTATTTGCTTATTAAAGCTAAGCATAAAACTTGAGGTTTTCAAGGGAAAATCACAAACTCCTAATTAGTTTTACCTAAATTAATGAGGTTCTACTATGCTAATTTCTAAAAGTGCAATACTAAATTCTAGGAAAAGCTAGAGCAATTAAAATGGGAAAAGGCAATAAGATAATTTGGCAGAAGACTGAATTAAAGGTCTGTTCCATCCCAAGCCCCCCAATTAAGCCGTTTTTATATCTGTAATAGCATTCACATGAACATAATCCAATTATGAACATAGCAAAATTTATTGTTAGATTTTCTTTTCCTTGCAAAATTGGAATCTGAACCACTGTAAAAGACTTGTAATGAGACTTAGTCCTGGTTGGTTTCAAATTTACATTAAAACATGACCTTGTTGGCTCTCCCTTGCCAGTCAGTGATTCTCTTAAGTGTTTCCCTGACGTGTTGCCACCAGAGAACAAAGGATATTTCTTTTTTTTTTTACATGGGCAGGCACGGGGAATCGAACCCGGATCCTCTGGCATGGCAGGCGAGCATTCTTGCCTACTGAGCCACCGTGGCCCACCCAACAAAGGATATTTCTTGAAGGACAACTCAGCTTAAGTAATCACACATCTGAAATAAGGCAAGTCCCATGTACCATCATGGGTTTTGTTTTTTGTTTGTTTTTGCATGGGCAGGCTCTGGGAATTGAACCTGGATCTCCAGCATTGCAGGTGAGAATTCTGCCACTGAGCCACTATTGCACCACCCTCCATGTGCTGCTACCATCATGTTTGTTTGTTTGTTTTCATATGGGCAAGCACCGGGAAGCCAACCTGGGTCTCCAGCATGGCAGGCGAGAACGCTGCCTGCTGAGCCACCATGGCCCTCCCTACCATCATGTTTTATTTCATAAATCTAACACCCTTTTCAGAATGAGCCAACTTCTATCTAACAGGTACTTTTAGATAAAGGGATGAAAGCATTTTTATTCAGAAAGTAGTTGTTAAATAATTTACAGATATGAAATTATTGGTGAATATTGTGACGAGGTTGAAAGTTTGTGTAATACTCTGCTGATACCCTTTTCAGCCCACGTCATTGCTTTCTTCCAGTAGCCTCTAAGCCAAGACCTCAAATACTCAGTAGAGGTGAGAATGTTTTTAAGTGAGAGCCTACATTTCCAAAGCAAAATCTATTCTGATTCCTTTTAATAGTGAATCAGGGGCATAAGTAATACTCAAGGTGGTACCAGGACATTCCAAACAGAAACACTTTCCCTGAACCGTTGAGTGAAGAATCGGTTTTGCTCGACAGTAAACAGGGCCATGTCTCTGAACCATTTTCAACAGTTATGGTTTATTTGTACTTGCCCAGAGTAAGAGGGTTTCAAAGTTTATTTTTCACAGCAATTTGCTTTTATGCACTCAGCTCTCTTTCCTTCTGAACCTGGGTTATAGGTCACACATATTTTTCTACTGGTGACTATTATCTATTGGCACATCTTCAAAAGGAGCAGTCAAAGTTTATAACCTGACGGACATATCTCATGAAATTATTTCAAAAGCCACATCTAAGAGGAAATTTCTTTAAGATCAGTATGAATTTGGGAGTGAACACTGACAATTACGGGAGCGTCCACCTACATTCTAGGTTAGTCTTGGGTATCATTTCTGAGATATGGGAAAGTAGCACACTTTTGGAATGCTCAAGAAATAGAAGCTGAGGAATTAACTTTTCACCATGCCCTACCTAAAAGAAAAATACAACAATGCGTAAGAAAAACTTAGGATCACCTGCAGTGTTCAACAACCTTGTGAAATTTTGCATCAATGGATCATGAGTCAAATTGTTTGATCTCAGTGTAAGAATCATATATATACATTCTTCACTGCTAAAATTGAGAAAGCCTGGAATGATGTCATGTAGATACATAAATAGTAGGATTGGGAAAAGAGGGAGGGGGAAGAGGACAGGAAAGGAGGGAAGGTAGAAAGTAGAAAGGAAAAGTGAAAAAAGCAGAAGAGGAAAATGGAAAGAGAAATGGTTTCTGATGTATTCATTTGGGAAAGAACCAGATGAATTCAATGCTTCATGTCATCAGAAAATAAAAGCTCCCTTCATATGCATATGCACACACACACACACACACACACACACACACACACACTTCTTTTTCAGTGATATCAAACAATAGAAAAACTACTGAATGCAGGTGTCTTAAAATATATTATCTGTCTGCTTCCTTGGGACAATGCTTGTTCTATTTCAACCATATAGCTTGCATCTAACATGGTTCTTCTTTCTATAAGTCACAAACTCCCTTTGGAATCAAAAAAGCTATCCTTCCAGCCAGCTAACAGAAACTTATTGAGTTTCTCCTAGGTGCTCAGGTCTGAGACAAAACATGAGTAAAACAGACAAAATTCACATATTAAAGACTATGACAACATACAGGGTGAAACAGATATTTATATAATTATACATATAAATGTATAACTGAAAACTTCAATGAATGATTATCAGGGAGAATTACAGGATGTTGTATAACTCTGTAATAGAAGGACTTAATTCAGTCTTAGCATGACCTGAAAAAATGAAATGAAAATGCATCTTGATTCTTCAGAGCTACAGAGAGTATTTTGTCTGTTGCCCATAGCCAGTAAATTATTTAAACAAAATATCATAGTAAGTTATTTGTGCTTCAATAAAACTTCACAGGCCTTAATTTTCTTTGAAAAACTCTTTCTGCTGCTGTTAAAAATACCTCAAAAATGGACATTTGGGCTGTTTCCATCTCTTGGCAATTGTGAATAATGCTACTATAAACATTGGTGTACAAGTCCGTTTGTGTCCTTGCCTTCATTTCCTCTGACTATATACCTAGTAGTGGGATTGCTGGATCATATGGTAATAGCTTCCTGAGGAACCACCAAACTACCTTCCAGAGTGGCTACACCATTCTACATTCTGAACAACAGTGAATAAGTGTGCCTCTTTCTCCACATCCTCTCCAGCACTTGTTGTTTTCTGTTTTGTTTTGTTTTCTTTCAATAATGCCCATTCTGGTAGATGTGAGATGACCTCTCATTTGGTTCTGATTTGCATTTCCCTAATAACTAATGACATTGAGCACTTTTCATATATTTTTGAGTCATTTGTATATCCTCTTCAGAAAAGTGTCTGTCCATGTCCTTTGCCCAGTGTTTAATTAGGCTGTTTGTCTTTTTGTTGTTGAGGAGTAGGATCTCTTCATATATCCTGGATATTAAACCCTTAGTGTATATATAGTTTCCAAATATTGTCTCCCATTGCATAGGCTGCCTTTATACTTTCCTGACAAAGTTCTTTGATGCACAGAAGTGTTCAATTTTGAAGAGATACCATTTATCTAGTTCTTTCATTGCTTGCATGTTGGGTGTAAGGTCTAGGAAACCACTACCTATCACAAGACACTTAATATATTTTCCTACATTTTCTTCTAAACTTTTATAGTCTTAGCTCTAATGTTTATATCTTTGATCCATTTTGAGTTAATTTTTGCATAAGATAGAAGATAGGGGTCCTCTTTCATTCTTGTGGATATGGATATCTAGTTCTTTGAGCACCATTTGTTGAAGAGGCTGCTCTGTCCCAGTTGAGTTGAATTGATTATCTTACCAAAGATCAATTGACTGTAGATGTGAGAGTCCAGCTCTGAACACTCAATTCAATTCCATTGGTCAATATACCTACCTTTATGCCAGTACCATGCTGTTTTGACCATTGTAGCTTTGTAATATGCTTTAAAGTAGGTAGTGTGAGATTTTCCACTTCATTTTTCTTTCTCCAGCTATTTTTAGCTATTCAGGACATACTAGTCTTCAAATAAATTTGATTATTGGTTTTTCTACTTCTGTAAAGTAAGTTGTTGGGATTTTAACTGGTATTTCATTGAATCTATAAATCAATTTAGACATAATTTGTATCTTAGCTATATTTAGTCTTCCAATTCAAGAACACAGTATGTCCTTCCACTTATTTAGGTCTTCCTTGATTTCTTTTACCAAAGTTTTGTAGCTTTCTATGTATAGTTCTTTTATGTCCTTGGTTAAATTTATTCCTAAATATTTTATTCTTTTGGTTGCTATTGTAAAAGAAAGGTTTTTCTTAAACAAACTGTGGTATATACATATGATGGAATATCACACAGCTGTAAGACCGAATAAAGTCATGAAGCATGTAACAACGTGGGTGAAACCTGAGGACAGTATACTGAGCGTTTGTGTATAAACCTGGTTATTCCCTAGAACTCTGGATACTTGTGTGACACCTGAGACCCACAACTAGAATTCTGCAGCTATGAGGATCGGCATTACCTTATACAGCAACTGTTTAAAACACCGAAAAAGTGATCAGACTTCAGTTAGAGATATGAATGAAACTGATCTGGGTAGGAATAAGGTAAAGGAGATTAAACAGTAAAGGACGATATTGACTGTTTTTAAAACTTCAACTTCTGTGAGGCCAGAGGAAGAGATGGTATTTGGTGTAAAATTTATATTTTTGGTGGCACATTAGCTAATTTGACTTGTATCGTCAGAACACCATGATTACGTGGAATCTCAAAGAGGGAGTGAGATTTGGTTCATTTGAACAGGTAGGTGGGATGCTCTGATATATCTCCAAGTAATTTGGGCAGAAGATTAAAAAAGTATTTGTAAAGGCCCGTTGAGGGACTGGGAGAAAAAGTGGAAATATTAAACTTCCCCTCCTGGGGAAGACCTGATATTCTTGCCAGTTTGATGTGTTAGACCCTGAATCTTGGGGTTTGCTCTAACAAAGCTCATTCCTGCAAAGGAGAAGCTAAGCTTACTTATGATTATGCCTAAGAGTCACTTCCAGAGAACCTCTTTTGTAGCTCAGATGTGGCCTCTCTCTCTAAGCCAGCTCTGCAGCTGAGCTCATTTCCCTCCCCCACTATGTAGAATGTGACTCCCAGAGGTGTAAATCTCCCTGGCAATGTGGGACATGACTCCAGGGGACAAGCCTGGCCCTGATATCATGGGAGGTAAAAAGCCTTGACCAAAAGAGGGAAGATAAACAAAATAAAATTTCAGGGATTGAGAGATTTCAAATTGAGTCAAGAGGTCAATCTGGAGGTTATTCTTATGCAGTATAAAGAGATCCCCTTTCAGTTTTTGGTGTATTGGAGTAGCTAGAGGGAAATGTATGAAACTACTAAACTGTAATCCAATAGCCTTGCCTCTTGAATATAATTGAACAATTATAGAGCTTTTAAGGTTTGGCCATGTGATTATGAAAACCTTGTGACATACTCCCTTTATCTAGTGTATGGACAGATGAGTAAGAAAAAGACAAAAAAAATAAATAAGAGGGAGGGGTATGGGATGTTTTGAGCATTCTTTTTCACTTTTATTCTTATTTCAATTTTTTTGGCATGATAAAAATGTTCAAAAATCAATTATAATGATGAGTATACAGCTATATGATGACACCAAGAGCTGATCATACAATTGGGATGAGTATATGGCATGTGAATTTATAACATAACTCAATAAAATTGCATTTACAAATACCTCAAAAATGAATAGCAAATAAAGCTTATTTATTATTGGTTTAGTGGACTAATTTAAAATAACCTGGAGGGCTTTATGAGGAATGGAATTGGAAAGGATGTGGGCCTTCCCCCAGAATGGGATTCAGAAAGTTCTAGTTTCCAATCGAATGCATCCTAGCTGTTACCTTAGCCAAAGTATGATATCTCTCCAAACCTGAGTTTCCTCATCTCTAAAGTAAATCCTATTCCTGTCGCGGGAGCCTTCTGAGGAGCATAGGCGTTAACATAAATGAAAGTGCTTTGTGATCACTAGAATAGTATAGAAAGGGAGAGTAAAGAGCATTACCAAATAATAACACAAATTTGAATCACCCCTCTGAGGGGAATTAGGATCCTTACCTCCAAAAGTCTTTATTAGCTGAAGATGCCATGTATTTACCATCAAATTGCTCACCAGTCATCCCTAGTGAAAGTCCTGGCCACTGCTGGCCAAGCCAATGACTTAGCACACTATCTGACAAGGTTGCATGTCCTGCAAAAATGCCAGCAAATGTTTTGGGAATAAATGACCCCGTATGTACTTGGCGACACAACTGTACTCAGAGAGGAAAATGGCATTTTTGTGAGTGTAAAAAAAATGGATGTTGGCCGAGTCATCCCTTCCTTTCTTAGAAATATATACAAGGATAGTGGAGGGGTATTGAAAATTGGAAAAGTCCAACTAGAGAGAAATGCCATTTCAATCAGAAGAGTTCGGTAGTAATTCTTACTTGAAACTATCTCTTCAGCAGACACCTGTGTTTCTGCTTTTGGAGCCTTTATATTTGTCACCGATTTCATGAAGGGCATTGCTCAAGATGTGGAGCTTCCAAAGCTACTTGCCCTGCTTGATTAATGGGGCCATTCTGAGAAGTTATGGCCTGGAGGAGACATTTTTAACCAGTCCTTCAGAAGGAACCATTTAGTGTTTATCTTCTAGGTCTTTTGGTTCTCCAAGCATGTACATGGGATTTGAAAGTGGCAATCATCTGCAAAATGCTCAGGAAGATACTCCTCTGAAATACATGTAGCATACTAAATAACCGCTACCATCTCAGATAAGGGGTGACAATTAAAAATAAATTGAGCATTTGAAAATAGAGTGGAAGATTTTTAAACCCAGTGTGGAATGGATTATTTGTGAACAGGTTTGAAAATATTTCTAGAAAGAATTCTCCTATTTACTCAAGATGATCTCTTTTGTCCCATGTAGGCTTTCACTACTTAAAAAAGGAAAGACATGTAAAATAGGAAATTCTCCAGCTTTATTAACTCAAACATATTTTTATTAAAGAATGAATGCATTTATGCTGAAGAATAGTTTACATATATTGTAAAGCAACAAGCATATCTTCAAGAGGCGAGTCTTCCTCAACATGACACCATGCTTATTCTACATGCCTTAAAATTGGACCCACACGCAGGGGCACATGTACACACATACACACACACGCATACACACACAAATGCATACACGAACAGACAGATACACCAAAACACGGACGCCATCACTCTCTGTATTCAATTAGCTCTCATTTAAGGCTTCTGGAAGGTGTCCAGTGCCCCTACTATAACCAGGATTAAAAACAGACTTTGCTAAAGAAGGGACACTATCTTGAAAACCAGTTATCTGCTCTGAGCCTTAAACGTATATATTTTACCAAACGCTTTTAATTTTCATCAATGGCTCCGCAATTATGACATTTAAAGATCTCAGGCTTTTTTAGTGAGAACTTCTCATCAACAATAATGAACAAACTGGCAACTCTGACCCTAACATATCACAGATTTTAGGATAAACAGGATCAGATTTCTCTTTAGATGAAGATGGCTTAGACAAACTTAGACAAGTTATAAGTTGATATAACCGATTCCTTAGTTGAGTGCAATGTTGACTCATGGGCAAGGCTTCCTTGGTTCCAAGGTTTCAAATCACATCAGATTTGAAGCTTGCCATGAAGGAGTCCTCAGACAGGACCATCAACTAAATAAATTTCTATAATTCAGGGTTGCAAGAAAGACAATAGTGTACATGGAGCTCGTTCACTGGTTGATAATGCATTCTCTTTCTCTGGGATTTCTGTTATTATGGCTGTTGCTTTAAAATCATGGGATTTTTAATTTCATTTTCTTGGCTATTTTCTTCCCTTTTGGTGTTCTGCAGTGTACATTGAGAATCCATCCCCACAGGGATGTTGGCATGGGTTGGAAGGGGAAGAGGGAGTAGACAGGGGAGGAGGAGGGAAAGGAATATTAGTAGCTGCAAGTGTCCTAAGAAAATAGATGAAGTGAATACAATAAAAGGGTACTACTTGATATATTTGTGTAAATGAAAGCAATATCTTTAACTGTGAATTAACTGCCAACTATCAGGTTGTTAGTTGTAAAGCTCAATAATGGCTGTGCTGATTCACATACTGAGGAGAGAATCTGAACCATGCTATGGGAGAGGAGCCTTCAGAATCATCCTGAGATGTTCTTTCAGCCCTGTGGCCTCCACACCACATTAGCTGCCCCCTTCCCCAGCCCCCACTCCCCACCAGGGATCCTTAGGTGTGTCTAACATTCTTGTTGGGTTTTGTAAGGCAAATTGGAATGATCCATCAAATAAGAGCCACCAAGTAATAGCCTGAGAATGGTACAAACTGGCATGGAGATTTCCCATGGGGAGGTGTTGAGAAGTAAGAGGGAAAAAAAAGAAAAAAAGAAGAGAACCTTCCTCTCCACCCAAATTCCCGCCCTCCTCACAGTCACAGCGCAGCAGATTTCAATGTCACATAATTACTTTAATGATACATTTCCTTAGATTTAGAATTGCTCTTCTGAATTTAAAAAGCTTGGTGGGCCAATGGTTCGGCAGTCATTTCATCGCAAATTTGAATCATTGCTTATTCATCTATCATCGCGAATTCCTTGACCATTTTCTGCCTTTGCTGAAGCATCCCAAGTTCATTCAGCCGTCATCAGATTCCAACTCCTGGGAAACTTCTTCGGATGAGCTGTTCCTGTGGATCCGGCCATCACTCTTCATACTATGGAAAGTCTTCTTGAAGGCCTCCATCATGGCGTGGGCCAGCTTCTTGGCCTCGAGCTTGCTTTCGCACTCCACAGCATGGCAGTCCATCTGGTAGGACAGGTCGTCGTTGATCTCCCGGTAGACCCAGGCGAAGATGTTGGGGCTCACGTTGTGGTCGGCGGTGCAATAGGCAATGCGGGCCACCTGGAAGGTATCCATGTGCACAGTGGCCTCGCCTTTGTGGTCGAGATGGTGGAGCCACACTTGGAAGGGTCGGATCTCCAGGAGAGCATTGGCCGGAAAGACGTCTTCTCGGGCTAGCGTGTGTTTCTTCCAAAGCTCGATGACGGGCTTTTCTGTGCAGCCTGAGGAGAACTGCATGCCCGAGGTGGAGACCTTACCCAGGTATGTAACCTGCAGGAGGGGAGGGAAAAAGAAAGAGAGAGAGGTCACAGTAGGCTCTTGGCTCTAGTTCATTGGTTGGTGATGTTCTTAAACACTCATGGTGTCACTGTGGGAAGGTGGAAAGGCTTCTTTCTCGCTCCCTCAAAGAATAACTGGCATCAGAATTTCTATCACTTTACTCCACAAAGCTGCCCACTGGCAAATGTACTGAAATCTTTTGAATAGATTTTGACTTTACAAAACTTATTTCTAGAGAATGACACTCCCTCTTACCCTCTTCCTTCTTAAAATCAAATTAGAATGGTTCATTGTGATCTTCTACATAATTTAGCATTTCTCAAAAATCAAAAAGTCACTTAAATTTTATTTTCAACCAAATGCACTCAGAATTTAATGACATTAAATTTCTCAAGACTCTAAAAGGAAGCAAAAGGATGTTGCATCTGGGAAAACAAAATCTTTATTAAATTTATCTCTAGCCTGATTCTCTTTTCAAATCTCTTAGTGTTTGTTTTCACTTAGGTTGCTTACTTCTAGCAAATGCCAAGGAGATGCAAAATCTGTTCAAATTAAATTTGAGCCTAAACCATGATATTTTCTTTCCAAAGATATTTAAACAAAAATACAGCAATGGCCAGCTGTTTTACACCCTAAATAATTTTTGATCTGATGGCCATCTGTCATGCTATAAAAAAGTAAAAAGTCTAAAAGTGGATTCAGACTAGAATGCTGTCTTATTAGATAGCTACACGAGCAGAAATTAAACAACACATTACATACTCTTTTAAGAAAAATAATTCCAAATGGCTAACATGTTTTTTTTTCACAAATATATTTATGATGAACCAAGAATGAATTTTCTTTTTTTTCTTAATTTATCAAAATGGACAGAACTGTCATGTTACCTGTGCACCATGTGATCACAGAAATTATGCAAATGCATAAAACCAAGAAACAGTTTAAGAAATAACACAATACAGTACACAATTAGCTCAAAATTAGTGGCACAAATATAAATGCTATAAGTTTGAAGAGGAAGAGATGAAGATGTTCATGGAAGTGGTGAGAAATGTGATAGGACATGTGGCCACAATGATTCCAAATTGATTTTTATTTTTAGTAGTACTAGAATGGCCACTACAAAACATTGAAAACACAGGAGTTAAATACTATTGCTTTTTTTCATATATTAGCATTTTATCTCAAGTAAGAATGAATTGAGAAAGCTGAAGATCTGTGGCTCCTTGATGAAAATGTTCTCAAATCGACTGCTATGATGGTTGCACATCTATGTGAATATACTAAACAGCACTGAAGAGTATATTTAAATGGGTGAATTGTATGGTACATGGATTATATCTCAATATAAGCTGTTAAAAAGAGAGTGAATAGAATAACCCCTTGATAAAGAAAACCTCTTAGTAAAGATCAAGAACTTCACACTCTAGAAACATTTATTGGGAACCTACAGTACACCAGGACAATATGCCAATAGGCATGGGAGGGTGTGGGGGTGGTGAATGGCCTGAGCCAAAATCAATAGCAAGGAAGTAACTGCCTATGTGTTCAGAGCACAGGCTTTGAGGTGGGAGAAGCTGAGATTTAAATCCCTGCCCCACAGTTCACCATGGGAGTGGTTCTGAACAAAGTTTTAGCCATTGGCACAGGCACACACAAAAGGTAGGCTCTGAAGAGGGCAGGTGAGTGGTACGACAAGGAACCTCGGCATTCAGTAGAGAGCGCGATGCCTCCCCGCTGAGAGTAGGGCTTGGGGAGAAGGGTCATTGGATTTCAAGGCATCATGGCTTCAAAAGCCAGATAGGAACCCAGCAAGTCATGGTGACAAAGAGGAGAAGGGAGCATTAGAGACAAGGGCTGCGGCAGGGAAGCCCCAAGCTACTTGGGCAAACAGTCCACACTGGACTGACAACACACAAGTTGAAGCCTAAGACAGCCCTAAAGAAGAGGCAGAAAGTCCATGCCCAGTGGACAATAAGGGCTGAACTCTGGGGAACAGCCCCGCATGGTATACTGAGCAGGAGGGACTTCTCTGCTCTTGATGGAGAGCCTGGATGGGCTTGAGGTCATGGAAGGGCAGGACTTGCCTCATGCCAGGAAGAAAGATGGAAGGGGAGGGCTGATTAATGGCAGGCGGCTCAGCCAGGAAGCTCTTGCGACAGCACAACCAGGAGACAAGGGTGGTTTGAGTTAGGAGTGGAGGAAGTGTGATAGGACAGGAGACAGATGGGAACAACGTCACAGAGGTAAAATCAACAGTATTTGGCAATAGACCAAGGAGGAACATGACTCAAACACTGCAAGCTTTTCTAGTCTCGAAGGAGAGCAAAATGGAACATTTTACTGTCCCTCTAGATTGGTGACAGACAATAAAGATGGTTTTGAAAGAAGAAACACACAATACGGGGGTTCTTGAATAAGACTTCCTCGTAATGTGCTTTCTGTTATGGCACTTTAACACAACTGTACTGTTTTTAACAGCTTTATTATATATATATATATATATATATATATATATATACATATACATATATGTATTTTTTTTTTACTAAGGTGAAATGCACATAACATAAAGTTAGTTGTTTTCAAGTGTACAATTCAGAGGCATTTAGTACACTCACAATGTTGTGTAACAGTCATCTCCCTTTAGTTCCAAAATATTTGTCAGCCTCAAAAGAAACCCCATTAACCAGTCACTCCTCATTTCCCCCCATTAACCCACCCCTATCAGACCACTAATCTGCCATCTTTAGCTATGGATTTGCCTCCTCTGGGCATTTCATATAAATGAAATCACATAATATGTGACCTTTGGTGTCTGCCTCCTTCCACTTAGCACAGTGTCTTGGAGGTTCATCCAGGCTGTAGCATGCATCGGTGCTTCACTGCTTTTGGTGACTCCTCTACTTTTGAAAATTTAAAAACATATGGGGAAACTTGTTCCAGTGCCCGAAGTGAAAGTATATCCTTTCTTACTATCCACCCAAACTGAAAATAATAGTACTAATATTTGATAGAAAAATCCTTCATGGGGAGAGAAACTCCTGTGTTTTGCTACAAGTTCACACATTTAAAGTTTTTTTAAAAATTATGCAGGGACTTATATTGAAATATAATAAAGGAGGAGTTTTAAAATCTTATTTGGAAAATGAAGATGATTTGCACCGAGGGAAAGCAGTTTCATAGCACTAAATTTCTGAAAACTAAAAAAATGTGTTTTTCTCCTAAAATATTTATTATTTTAAAACTAAGGGTTTTATAGGAAATATAAAGCTTTATTTGAGAGAATGGAGCAGAGACTAGTATCTCAAAGAGTTTAATAAGAGAACAATTAAAACCTCTCGATATTATATATATATTAAAAAAACAATTTTAAAATGCTGAGGTACAATATAATGCACAGTTATAATCTCTTGGTATAAAAAAGTTATGAAAATGGCCTTTATTTAATAGCCCAGTTTCACTAATAATATCTGATTAGTTCATAAACATAAAGTGTAAGGTTAGTCACATCCTCATGGACATTCAATAGCAATAAATAATATTCATGTCACATTTGATGTTTTATACAAAATCAAAGAAAATAAAATTTTTAATCTAAATAATTGCAGACCTTTGGCATCTTTCCAATAGATTGTTTTGTAAAAAGAGAAACACAAACATATTCTACCAGCACTAACTAATCCTGAATATTCCATTAGCTTCCCCTTGCAAAGTGCTACCAAGTTTACAGCAGAGGAGTTAAAAGTGGATTCTGTGTCTTCTACTCTCTACTGTTCCCCAGGGAACATCTACAATTCACATCTGCCCTCCACAGGGATTTGCCACAGAAGCCAGAGTGGGACAGACAAGCCCATCCTACTAGCACAGATTAGCAAACATGCATCTTAAATTCCAGAGAATGGCCAATTCTCTAGAGATAGCAGCTCCGTCTCTGTGAAAGGGCAGAGGGTCCAGTCCAGGCCTTGCAAGGCTCCTGGCTGAGGCTTCTTTTGGATTAAAATGAGCTGACCTGGCTTAAAACCTTCCTAAATAGTCCCAGCAATGAACTCATTTTTTGTTCTTTCATGGGCTGGCCAGCACAAAACATGAGTCAGAGGGTCTCATGTATGCCACAGAGTGAACCCTGGGCAGACGATTAACCTCTTCCTTTTTTTTGGTTTCCTTGGCAGGGTTGATAAAGTTGTCTGAACTATCAATGAGGTGACACAAATTCAAAGAAATGTTTAAGAGTTGGCACTTCTTAAAGAAACACAGAAAAAGAATTATTTGGATAGAATTTCTCTAGAAATGGAAAGCAAAAGATAAAATGAAGGACCAAGACTGCCTTCCCTTAGAATGACAACTTTAGATCAGCCTTCCATCATGCATAATTGCCCATATTCCGAAATCCTGACCTGTATCTGTGCATTTTCCCCTCTCATAAAGTTGACTATAAATCACTGAAAAACATTACTCAAGTTGGGGAAAAAAAAACACTAAAACAAAGTGGATAAAATCCCTCTTTATTTTATTTTATTTTGCTCAATATAGTTTAAGAGAAATGTAACTTACAGTGCTGCTTTTCAAGGGAAATATAATAAAAGCTTTTTTTAAAATTGTCTCAACAACAACTCAGATAAGCTGTGCATGCCTCTGAGCCCCGTGTGTATATAGGACCACGGAGGACATGTGTTTCTATTAAACAGAACTCTGCAATATAGGGCCTATCCCCGAATCTTTACATCTCAATGTTGGTACAGGGATTTACTCTAAACAGACAAAAAGTCCCTTATTATCATTGTCTGCCTCATGTGGGAAACTTTTTTTTTTTTATGTTGTGTTATATAACATATATACAAAGCAAAGAAAGAAAAAAGCAGCTATTTTCAAAGCGCTCTTCAACAAGTTGTTACAGGACAGATCCCAGAGCTTGTCATGGGCTACCATTCCATTATCTCAGATTTTTCCTTCTAGTCTCCAGTGTTCTGGATGATATTTTTATCATCATAATTGACTTTTTTCCCCTTTTTTGTGAAAAATAACATATATACAAAAAAAGCAATAAATTTCAAAGCACAGCACTACGATTAGTTATAGATCAGATTTCAGAGTTTGGTATGGGTTACAATTCCACAATTTTAGGTTTTTACTTCTACCTGCTCTAAGATATTGGAGACTAGAAGGAAAAATATTAATTTAATGATTCAGCAATCGTATTCGTTTGTTCCCTATCTTCTCTGTATAATTCCACCATCACCTTCGATCTTTCTCCCACTCTTTAGGGGTATTTGGGCCATGCCAATTCTAACTTTGTCATGTTGGAAGGGCTGTCAATAATAAGAGTTAGGGGGATGAACTAGTTGATGTTCTGGAGAAGCTGAGCCCTCTAGGTTTCAGAACTTACCTGGTCCAGGGACCCATCTAGAGGCTATAAGTTTCTGGATAGTTACCCCAGTGCATGGAACCTTTGTAGAATCTTACACAATGCCCTAGAGTTCCTTAGGATTGGCTAGAATGGTTTTGGTTGGGGGTTGACATGTTATGATAGGTAGCAATGTCTAACTGAAGCTTACGTAAGAGTGACCTCCAGAGTAGCTTCTTGACTCTATTTGAACTCTCTCAGCCACTGATACCTTCTTTGTTACACTTCTTTTTCCCCTTTAGGTCAGGACAGCATTGCTGATCCCCATAGTGCCAGGGCCAGACTCATCCTTGGGAATCATATCCCATGCGGCCAGGAAGCCTTTCATCCCTGGATGTCATGTCCCCTGTAGGGGGGAGGGCAATGATTTCACTTGCAGAGTTGAGTGGGAAACTTTTTGTATATCCTTCTGTGAGCACTTTCTCTCTATTTATGAGAACATAGGACTCGATGTGCAAGATTGTTTTGTCTTTGGAGGTTTCATCACCAACATACCTGAGCACTGATAGCAAGTCTGGTTAATGAGGATACTATTATCCTGCCTGTCTATGAAGGAGGAGGATGCTTCTAGATGAATAAGTTTCTTCCCAGCCTCATCCTTAAGAGCCACAAACCTCATGAACTACAAAGTGGACAGGAAAGACCAAGTCAGTGATTTGGTGTCCCTCCGTTTGTCCAAAATAGCAGATAGATCTTTTTTAGCTGTCATCACCCAGGGTTTTGGAACAAAGGGACTTGGAAAATGACAAAGGAGTCCTCAGGAGGAGTAACAACTAGTTGGGTATGATCTGTAAATACCAGCATCTTTTCCATGGCTGCAGGAACAGGCATTGGGCAAGAAACAGAAATGAATCATTCTGAGAGAAATAAACAAAACTGAGCAAAAAAATGAAAGTTTTTCCCCATGTGTCATTCATGGAATGAAAGGATGCCCCAAATACAGAAGTTTGTAAAGTGTATAAGTTGGACTTTGCCCAACCCGCAGCTGAAACAATTATTTGAGAATATTCACTGCATGTGAAAATACAGAGGTTGTAGAGCCAACCTGTCAGAGCCTGTCAGAGCGTCGGTGACATCAACAGCCTCAGATCAGGAGTGGCCAGTGTCCTCAGATTCTCTCCTTCCAACCCATGAGATTTTCAACAGCATGGCCAGCTCTTCATTCATGAATCATGCTTCCCTGCTCATCCATGGCAAAACAGACCTTGGTTTCTTAACATGCATCTTTGTGGCTAAGCCAGCATTGCTTCTTTTCTTGGTAGCCAGTCACTATTTCTCTCTGGCCTGACAAAAAAATCCCTGCCAGAATCTTGACTTGCTCAACTGTAGATAGGGTAGCAGGATGGAACAGAGGTCCCTAAGCAAGGATATGAGATGGGGTGGATTGTTACTTAAGAACCCAAAGACCTGGTTTCCATTGGATCTTCAACTTTCCAAGCTAGATAAACCCAGCTTCACAAGCCCAGCTTTGGTCCAGTTCACTATGGGGCTATCTTAAAGATGACATGTCAAAAACAAAGACTCTCTAGAAGCTTTTCTATTCTTTCATGGTCTGTAAGAAGCTTCCTTTCCCCAGCTGACATACAATGACATCCTATGAACACAGGACAGAGAAAACTTAACTGGGAATTCTAATAATCTTTGGGGTACAAGGCAGAAGATGAGAGAAAGAAGAGCCACTCCTCATGCTGGGCCAAACACCAGAAGTCAAGCTCTTCTTCTTTAAATGTGAATCCCACCCACCTCTTTCAAAGCAAGGGAAAATGGTGAGATATAGGGATTTCTGTCCCCAGCCCAAATCCACTTCTTCCCTGATGGCCACAGAGGAACAAGAATCTACTAGATTCTTTAAAAAGTGAGGACATATCGATGTGCTAATTATTTTAAAAACCCACAACATAAACTCCATCTTGCTAATTAGGACCAAAAACTTGTATACGTGCTTTACACCATGGAGAAAGTATTAAAGGATAAATGCTGTTCACAGTGAAATCTATGAAAGCATTGTCAGCAAAATAATAAATTCAGGGAGATCTAGAGAAATGGGGAGGAAAAGCAGAAAGGGAGGTGCTGAAACCGATCCAACATTGGCTGATCCTTGCATGGGGTCAATGACGGCAGCACCCAATCATGGCAGCTGCTAATACTGACTGAAAGCTCGCTCTGTACCAGGTTACTGGTATACTCCGTATGTATCAGGCTGCTCCATTCTGAGCTAAGTACTTTACATAGATCATTAATCCTCATAATAATTTAGGTGCTATAATAATCCATGTTCTCTAGCCGCAGGTCTGGGGAGAGCCTAAGCAACTTGCCCAAGGCCACAGAATGGACAGGACTTAAACCCAGGTGATCAAAACCAGAACCCTACTTGTTATTTGCTACATTCCAGCTGCCCTTTCCAAGGCTGCTTCCTTCAAACTTGAGTCAAATTTGCAGCAGTTTCCTGAGTGGCTTCCTCTGGAACTTCCTGCCCAGTGTCAGCATTACCCACCACCACTGGACTTAGAGGTAATCCATAAAAATAGCAAGGAAGAGTGGTGGGCTGTGAACTATTTGCAATATTTCCAAAGGGTGGCAAAAGTTATTTTCTGGCAGGATCTCTGAATCTTACTGCAAACAGCGTATTCACATTTACATAATAAATGCAAGTTGTTGGGCAAATGAAATTGTTGAAAGCATAGGTCCCATGAGGGAAAATGAGGACTTGTTAGTGGTGACAGTGGAAACAAATAATCAAAATCAGGCAACTCACTTTCCATTGAGAGGTCAGCGGCTGCCCCCGGGCTCAGGAGTGACAGTCAGCTCTTAAATCTGTTTCTCCCAACTCTGAAAAATGTTCTTTCTAACTAGACATGAGAATCTCTGATGTAACTTATATAATGAGTTATGCCATCAGATATGTTGAAATAATGAACTCCCTAGAAAGTTAACCAATTACTGGATTGACAAAAGAATCCACAGGAAAAAAAACATTTCAAGTATATTTCTACTGCATAAAATAAGGCACCTGTCATTGTTTCATACTCCACAAGACTCAAGAAGCACGTCTGAAATCAGCTTCAGAGTGGGGAAATCAGCTACATTCCTTACACGCTCTCCACTCTAACACTGTCTTTACACTTGTGTGTCACCCAAGTCTGAAACACAAGTCAGTTGCTGGGTGGATACATGTTCAAGCCAGGCCTCCACAGCCCAGGAAACGCTGGAGAAGTCTTGATAAATGGTTTACAAGGCAAGTAGCTTAGATCCAAAATCTAATCGCATGACTTCAAAAACACAGGTGCTATAAAAGGCAAATTGAAGTGATAAGCCTTGGGCTTGAATCACCTTTTTTTGCAAAAGTATTTATTACGTACCTACAAGAAACCAGATACTGTTGTGGGTACTAGGACATTGTAGTGAGCAAAACTGACAAAATACACTGCCCTCTTGGGGCTTGCATTCCAAGTACGGGGATGATTATTTAGCACAAGGTTTGCACAACTCAGCAATACACAGGTAAGGTGGCCTTACTGAGAACATTTCAGTGTACCTGGGAAATTTCTCAACTAAAGAGTCCCATTTTGGAATCTGATTTTTGGATCAAACTTTAAACAATGAAGGCTTATTAATCGTTACATTCCCAGTAGCTCGACTTCCTGAGAGGAGGCTGGAGTAGACGCCCAGGTCTTCTGGGGCTCTGGAAGACCACCCTGGGGGGCGGAAAGGTGGGGAAGGGGCTGCGGGGAAACAGGGGCAGCCCACACAAGGCAGCTTTGCCTCCCAGCCAGCCGGAGTGGCAACAGGAGTGCCTCCAGTGACCACATGTGCCCTGGTGACAGGACAGGGTGGGGCACCTGGCTTCACATGACACCTGTGTTCTCACTTCAGGATCTGCCAGGCCCATCAAACTTTTATTCCCCAGTAAAAATCTTGTAGTGAAATTATAAGTTCATTTAAGTGGCTGAGCATCTATTTTACTTTTCTTTGGTCTCTTCTTTCTTTGTTTCAGAGACCTGATCAGCACTTCTACAGTGTTTGAACTCAAACTACTGACAATTATATTGCAATCCATTCCTGATGACTGAAGGGGGAAGCACCAGAATTGTGGGCTTTTAAAAGCTAAAAGAGCACGGTTCAGAATAGCCTCACACCACTCCCTTGTGGCAGAGGTGATAATTCCAGTACTCAGAGAGATGAGGACACACACGCCCCATACACTCAGCTCATCCCAGGAAGGGCAAGATGTGTCCATCCAAGGCCATAGCTTTTCCACTCCCCCACTCTCTTAGCCTAAGAATGATCCGGACATTTTATTTTTTCATTCTTATGTCAGCTGCCTTCTCTCCAGCTATTTCTTCAAGTGTCGGCACTGTGACCTAGGCCTGGTCAGAATACATGGACAGGCCATAGACATTCTACCAGGGCCTGTTAAACATTCTGAAAGGGATTTGGGGTCAGATGCAGTGAAACTGTCCTTAATCTGAGATATGCTTGCATAGCCTAGGGATTTAAATTATGATTCCAGCATCCACAATTGAAAGAAGGAGGCATTTCACATAGTTGATTTTCAAATATTATATTTCTAAAGAGCTTGAAATGGTGCTTTACAAAGCAAACAATCCCTACTTCCACGAATAGTTCCATAGAGCCAGTATTAAACATGTGCTGAGTTGGGCCCAGCCCTGCCCAGTGTGGGTCATGTACCAACATACCAGACACTAAGTGACGCTGAGCTGTTCTTGGAGCCAAGAGCCAGGTGGGCAGGGCAGTCCCCTCAACAAAGGAAGTGGAGAGCCTTGAAAGGTCAGCCCAAGGAAGGGACCTGGGGCTTCTGTGGGCTACCCCAGGAATGTCAGGTGACTCTGCATCAAAGCTGGGGTTTTGTCCAGTGTAAGCCTTGGGTGCCATCCTGGGGGTCTGCATTTCAGTAGCTCTTCCCCATCTTCATCAGGGTGAGGGTGGACCTGGCTGTCCTGTGGCTAGACTGGTCTGAGGACTAATGGTGACTGTCACCTGTAAGGATGCCTTACAGTGTCTTCTGCTTGGTGTTCACGGACAGGAAGGGAGGAAGGGAGCCTGACTGCCTAGGGCAGACCGGCCTCTGATTTAACAGCACGCTTTTGTTATTCCCAAAGGGGATGATCATGATCCAACAGCCTCCCTCTTAATATTTTTTTAAAATAGTTGCAACAATGCTGGCAGTAGAATGTAGATTTTCTAAAGTCCTTCTGGGGCATACATATATAAATATGTGTGTGTGAGTGCATGTACATATATATGCATATGCATTTGTTTAGTGATTTTATTTATTTTAGTAGCTTTCTTAGGGTCACAAATACTGAGAGTATTTTTTATTGTTTAGCACCCTTTTCCGAATACATTGCATGCATTATATTGTCACTGGGAGGTATATTTTCTGTTTTAATATGTAAATGCATATTATTGGGGAGAAAGCAAATAGACTAAGACCCAATATCCAGGAATAATTATGTGCTATTTTTGAAATTCTAACAAAGGGATGAACATTGCTTCAGCTGTTAAATTCAGCATGTGTCTCACAATTAGGTATTTAAATGACAGATTTATTTCTGTTATTCATATTATAACTTAGCTTCAACGATGCAGAGGGCTTTGCAATTTTGTTTCCGATCTTTCACTTATCAAGCAGTCTCAGTGTGCAATCTGTCCTTTCAATTGGATCTTGGATGTGTGAAGCTTGGAAATATTGTCATTGTCACTGAGAAAGACAGAAGTGATTTATCTGCAAGGCATTGAAGTGTGCCCCTTGAAGACAAAGTCACTTAATAAAAATGACACCACATTGAAATATGCATTCTCACATCTGGCCCCTTCTGGTGAGCCGGGTCTAAGGATGGTAAAACCTGGTGCTGTTCCATCCAGTAGCACAAGAACAATTTATTCCATGACAAGTCTGATCTCTCTTTCTGCTTTCTAATCAGTACAGTATACTGAAAAGGGACAGAAATTCAGCAGAGCTCTCTAGACCCTAAAATATTTGCAATGAGAAAATTCTCTGTATGATAAATACTACTAAGCACACTTTTTGAGAGTTATCCTGACAAATGCACTCAAGGGACAAACACTGTGGCAGGTGAAAAATGCCACCAATTTTAGCCCTTGCAGCACTTTATCAATTCCTCTTCCTTAACACACTACACATTAGGAACAGACTAGAGAAGGCACTAAACACTTAGAAAGAATCATGTTGAGAACAACAATTGGTTGGAGGTAATGAAATAAACACCCCCAATCTATCGACTACAAGGCTAGAACTCTTAATGGATGGCAAGTAGTTATTTGAGACAAAAGGAAGGGCTGATAGATCAAGGTTAACTCTAGTAACTCAGTCAGGACATTCCTATATGCTGTTTGACCACCAGGAAACATCTGGACCTGGGAAGAAGTGAATCTAAAAGAAATAAAAGATTCTCTGAGGGATGTGCAAGTATAAAACTACTCCCAAATAAATGAAAGTCTATGCAACATGAAATGTTATGGTTGATTTATAGACAAAGAACAGCCACCTTCATGGCTAGACAAATCTATAAAAAATAAACACAGAAGATCCATAAAGAGAAAAGACAAAAAAGACATCAGCTATGTAGAGAGGAAAGGATGAAGAGCGGAAGAGCAGAGGCACAGCTTGTATTAGAACTCCAATCACACAGACCCAACGCAGCCTGTGTGCATGTCTCCACACAACTAGACTGTGTTCTTGAGTTCAGATGTTGTATTAAGCACTGCTGATTCTCCAGTGCCTGGCCCAGCATTTGGGAGAAGTTGACACCCAATAAACAATTTTTTTTTAAATGGATGAATGAACAAATTACAACGAAAAGGATCCAGAGGATGCTGGAATGGTAAGAAGAGCTTCACAGACACTGCATGGCAGTGCGATAGCAAATAGTTCAAGGTTGTTTATGAGCATCAGCAGCACACTGCCTGGCCCAGCTCCCTTCCTGTACACCATCTACAACGTCCTTGTGGTCTCAGAGGGCAGTTGGTGTAGACTCAAGCTAAGGGTTCTTCAATCAACAGCTTGAGATGGCGTGCGGTCAAAGATGAACCAACCACAGTGGCCCAGCAATACTTTAGCTAATATTACTCTTAAGGAAGAAATGGACATCGGTCAGTGCCAGGAAAAGCATGTACATGGGAAACCCTTGATGGATAGAGACAATCTTAGTTTATTTATGCCAGGGCTCTTCACACTGGAGTATACGCACCCATGGGAATCCTCAGAGAGTTTTCAAGGGGTATAGGGAAATGCATAGTTATAAAAATAAACAATTTTATATCCCAAATCTCTGTATGGACTCCTGTGATTGACCTGAAAACCAGCATCAAACTGGGACACCTCTGCAATCTGTACTTCCCTTAATGATCTCCCACTTTCTAACCCAAAGGCAAAGTTCTCATCCATCCTAGGTCCTGCTAGTGGTATATTACACTGACAAACCTCCTTGATGCCAAATAAAGCAATACATCCAAAACAAGAGTTTTATGTATTTCACTGTCTTCAAGATTTATTTTAAGGGCAGAGCAAGACATTAGAAATATGGTATTTTGACCATATTGTAGAGAATGAGAGATTATATCTTCTTTTTTTTTAATGTGTGTGTGTGTGTGTGTGTGCATGGGCAGGCACTGGGAATTGAACCTGGATCTCCAGCATGGCAGGCAAGAACTGATGACACTCTTTCTAATGACCATTCCATTCCACTCCCCAAGAATTGTCACAGAGTATCTAAGAAAGTCTGATAAAAACAAAGAGAGTATTGATGAAAAATATTGATGGGGTGAGCAACTGGTCATTTCCTGGAGAAAACAAAGAAACAAATGAACAAAACTCACATTAAGGCTTTCAGATGATTAAAAGATTTGTTCATAGCACACTGGGATAGCCAATCTGATAGGAATCATTCTCTCTCTGCATGTCCACCTTTCTCAATAATAAGAAAGAATTTGGTGAGTACTGCCATTCTATCATGTTGCAGACTGTAACTCAGCTGCATATTTTGCAATATTTCATAGAGAAAAAGGAGGCTAAAAGTTCTACATCTTTTTGTGATGATTAATATTATATCTCCCAATAACATGAACATTTATTTGAAGAAATGTAATTTCATGTTTTGTTAAACATTTATCACTCATAAAAGAAATATTTTCATCAACTTCTGCAAACTCATAGTTTACTTGAGCTAAAATTGTCTGCTTACTTATTGTCCAGTCACCATTTTTATGTGCATTTATGTATTCCTATCATGTACTGTTAGTTTTAAATTACTCAATAAGAATAAGTTACGGATTGGATTTTACTCTAGATAATTTACCTAACAATGACCATCAACAAAGCATTTGTAAATTCTCCCATCTGTTTGTGCCCCAATACTTTCTCTTTCTTTGCTGCTAATTTACACTGAATCCTGTTTAATTATAGAAAGAAGTAAAAATCAGCAATTGAATCACAGAACATATAATCTCAACTTTTGCTCTGCAAAAGCCCACATGAAAAGGATAAAAAGACAAGCTATATACTGGGAGAAAATATTTACAAGCCACACATCTGACAAAGGACTAATATCTAGAATGTATAAAGAACTCAACCGTCAAAATGCAACAGTGAAAAAACAAACAATCCAATTGGAAAATGGGCAAAAGGCATGAACAAACTTGTCACTGAAGAGGATGTATTGATGGCAAATAGGCACGTGAAAAGATGTTCAATATCATTAGCCATCAGGGAAATTGTAATTAAGACCACATGACATATGTATCAGAATAGCTAAAATTAAAAAAAAAAATAGTGGCAACACTAAATGCCCGCAAGGATGCAGATAAATCGTATTACTCATACATTGTTGGCAGGAATATAAAATGTTACAGTCACTCTGAAAAACAGTTTGGCATTTCTTATAAAAGTTAAACATGCAATTGCAATGTGACCCACAATTGTACTCTTGGGCATTTATCCCAGTGAAATGAAAGCCACGCGCAAGTGAAAAACCTTTGTGTGAATTGTTTATAGCAGCTTTATTTCCAATAGCCAAAAACTGGAATCAGTCCAGATGTCCTACAACAGATATGAAACTGTGATACATCCACACCATGGAATGCTTGGCAAAAAAAGGAAATGTACTATTGATACATGGAACGAGCTGGATGAATCTACAGGAATGATGCTGCATGAAAAAGTCCATCTCAAAAAGGTTACATGCCATATGACTCCATTTATACATCACATTTGAAATGACAAAATTTTAGAAATGGAGAAGAGATTAGTGGTTGCCAAGAGTTAGAGACCAGGTGTGGAGTGGAGAGAGGTATATGGGGTTATAAAAGGGCAACAAGAAGGACTCTTGTTGTGATGGACCTGTTTAACATTTTGACCAGCAGAGGCACTCAAGATCCTCACACATGATAAAATTGTATACAATAAATACACACATTCACATGCACAGGAGTACAAGTAAAACTGGGAAAATTTGAACAAGATTAAGGGATTGTAATGCTACCATGGAGGGAAACTGGGTAAAAGCAAATGTGGGATCTCTCTGTTGCATGTCTAACAGCTACTTGTGAATCTCTACAATTATCTCAGTAAAAAATTCAATTAAAAGCATGTAGTTTATCCATCTCATAAGGTATGTTTCTAAGAAATCTACTTTTTGTTTATAGTTATTTATAAAGATATACATTTGTGTTGCTCTGATGAATGGATACAAAGACGAATTATAAGGATAACTCAAACCACAATAAATAGGTCTGTTGTCATGGAAAATGATTTTTGAAAATTTCCACTTATTTGCATGTTTTTCTTGCAGAGGAAGTATGACAGAGTGGGAAATAAATGATTACACACCAATTATGAAATCTATTCTCTCTCTTTATGGGGGAATGGTGCCCCAAGAAAAGAAAGAAATGGCCTGGTCTAATCTCCTTGTCAACTTGTTAAAGACAAATCATCCTCATGTTTGCTAAAAGGCAAGTCCCTATTGATTCAATGCTTTATGCAGGAAGTACCTGTTTGCCTAGCATTGCCTGTGATAAATAAACCTGGGATCTGTGGATTTATGGTACATGACTGTCTCATACGTTATGCAACTTGGTATAGCATTGAGATGCTTCAAGATGAGAAGGGGTCTCTTCTGTAAGTAATACAGCTGCATACAGTATTAAATATTTTGCTTGTTAATTTGAGCTAGACCATGTACGTATGTAGAAAGAAAGGAGCTGGAGAAATGCAGTTCAAGGTCCCTCCCTGTTTTGCCTGTGCTTTTTGATTATTTGTTTCCTTGAAATTATAACCCAGTTTGAAACTGGATGAAATTTCTGATGTGAATATCCAAGTCTTTGTAAAATTGCATAGGATAATCAACAAAAGACTTTAAAGCATAAACTTAGGTTAGGATGAAATTTTTTTATGGGGGAAATAGAACGGCAATTCAAGGACAAGAAATAAAAGACTTTTTATAAAATTTATGATTGTTAAAGAAGGGCTCGTTTGTGGTATTTTTAAAAGAGATGCTGATTTGATATTTAAATTATATTGGCTACATTTAAAAGAACAATGTAAAATTATATCCTTTGCAACTATTTAAATTTAAATATGAGAAGATATATAATTTTTCAAAATAATTTGGGGATTTGTGACCAAAAAGTTTGAAGAGTCTAGGTCAGCCAGAGTACAAACATATTATGTAGAAAACTAAACGAGACTCCTAAATTATATCTTACCTGACTGATTCTCATTTAAAAAATCTACATCTGATTAGAGAAATGCAAATTAAAACTACACTGAGATTTCTCACCTTTCAGATTGGTGACAATTAAAAAGAATTATGCATGTTATGTTGCATTCTCATACTTTGCTGGTTGGATTGTAAATCAGTACAACTCTTTTGGAGAGGTATTTGGCACATATTTGGTATTTGCTTTTGACCCAGCAATGCCACCTGCCTCTAGGAATTTACTCTGAATAACCCTCAATGAAATGAAAATACAAGAGCACAAATATCCATTGCGCATTATTTATAATCATAAAATAGACAAAACCTACATGTCCATACAAAAGAGAGCATTGAATAAATTACACAACACTCACACAATGGAATTTTACGCAGCTGCAAAAAAGAATGAGGAAGAGCATGTGTACTGATGAAGAGTAGCTTATAAGGCTGTTAAGTGAAAAAAGTAAAGTGAAAAGATTGACTTATTTTGGGTAAGCAGGAAGAGAAAGTAAAAACAAACATGTGCATCTGCACATTTGTGAAAAATTACACATGATGGATACCAGCGTTTACTTACTAATAGGGAGTGGCTGGGAATGGGGTTGAAACGCTGGGGGCATGGCAATCAGGCACAAGGGATGAGAGTGAAATTTAGCCAAGTGCATGTTTTTGAATAGTTATGACTTTTAGAATGACGTAGATAAACATGATGGGGAAAAAACTCAAAGTGGAGCCAGAATAACAATAAATCAATCCTCCTGGATTTCAAATGAGAACATTACCAGTAAAGAGGGGAAAAACAAGCCCAAGTAACATTTTAACACAGAATTTTGACTATATGCCCTCAGGCTAATGGCAAAAGAACTGTAAACAAATATTTTGCTAGTGGGCTTTATTTTTTTAAAATAAATTGTAGATTTGCAATTCTGAGCCTACTTCATGCGTATTAAATGCTTAAACTAATGAGTAACTATATGGTAAATATTGATAACCAGGTTTCCCAGTGGTTGGAGAAGGAGATTACAAACATTGAAGAAATAAGGCCAGGAAAAATCCTGTAGCATTAGATCGGAATTGAAGTAATTAAAATGAATTCATGGTCTGCAATATATATAAACAGAGAGACATTTACAGTGATACAGAGGGTATGTTTCTGAAATTCTTTCATACTAATAAATTAAAAAGAAGATCTATGGAGACCCCTGGCTTGATGCTAATTTAAATGGAAAATGAAAAGATTTTTATGAGCATATATAGTTGACTAAGCAATATTCATATTCTGGAGAATAACTTTAGTACTAAGATACATCCTGCTAAAGACTTATTTTCCTTAAAATCTACCCCTTCATACTGATTGGATGTCTACTTTAGTAAACATATATGTACGTATCCTAGGATTTAAGTGAAACTGTGACAGGTTAAATTATATTCCATATGTCAAAGCAGTAGCTCTTTTTGGAATAACAACCTTGGTAATAAAATCTGTAATCACCCAAGAGCTTTCAATGTCATATTTACAAAGCAGATGCCTATGCATGACAGGAAAGTAACTTTTAGTGATTAGCCCCATCGCATGTTTATATTCTTATTTAAGAGTCATTTTGGAACCACCGAGTCATAGCATTTAATTATCGAGCTTGACTTAAGGAAATATTGTCACTATCTGATTATACTGTTACTATTCATTTTCATATTAGAAATATCACATTGAAAAAATAGTCATACAATATTTTCCTACCAGCTTTCTTTTTAAGAGAGAAGAGTGATATTAAATATTTAGATATACAGACTCAAGTACGTACAATATTAAGGCCCAAGAATTACAGCTTTGAAGGGTGTCTGGTAAGTCACTGTTGCTGAGCACGCTCTTAATAGAAGAAAAAAGAAAAAAAAATGTTTCTACTTGAATGTTTGGAAAACAAGAATTAGGAACCAAGCAGACTCTGGATTTTTTTGTGATGAACGACTGCTTCAGCTAGTACATTTATTTTTAGTAAGAGTGCAAAGGTTTCAAATCTTGATGGATTAAGGGAAAGCAAGAGCTCTTTTGTTATTTTTCAAGAAGCACCTGCTCAGCGGTCCGGAGACAGTCTTATTTTCAGCCCCGGTAGCGCATTCCTGGCAGTGCAAAGTGTGTAATCATTCTCAACAGATTCAGATTTGCCTCCCTCTGCTCCCCGCCCAGGCAGGGAAGCCACCAGCCCAGGTCAGCAGAAATCACGGTCCAGCGGCGTGAGGTGCAGGCCTGTCAACAGCAGCAAACCAGAAGGCCCTGTGGCCAACCCAGAAGAATAAGGAAAACGTCCAGTTTACATCCTGTGCATGCCTTGGAAAGATGACTGTCTGTCCTGTTGGGTCCCATTCTGTATTTTCCGAGCACAGACATGTCCTGAAAGGACATCATGACTCAAAGATACAAGCCAGGAAAATGAAGATCCTTTTTATGACAGAACTTCATCTTCAAGGTTTAGGAGATAATCTTTTTATAAGGGTGACGAACTTCCCTATAAATTCACTGGCTCTAAGTATTCTGA
>PVIY010013779.1:0-58292 GCA_004026745.1 Myrmecophaga tridactyla | reverse complement strand
ATTGAATAAATAATTCCTTTGGCTATATGAATTTATTTGAAAACATCACAAAAGATTTACAAATTAAAGTACTTGTAGTTCTATGTTTATACTGTATTAATTGAATTTGTTAAGAAATATGAATTAAAATAATAAGAAGTGAAGGACGCTCCTGGGAAAATGGCTGACTAGAGCAGCTTGAGATTAGCCCTGCTCCATGGAAAAGTTATAAAAAGGACAGGTGGGTGACCGAGGCAGCAAGTTGGGATTGCAGTTGACACAGGAGAGACTTCTGACTACATGGAGCAGCACTGGTTGCAAGGCCAAGGAACTGAGAGGCAGAAAGCTGGAGTCTGGCATGGAGGTGTGAATTGGCAGAGCCCATGTGTCCTGGTTTGAAAGGAAGTATGCCCCCTAAGAAAAGCCATGTTTTAATATAAATTTCATAAAGGTAGAATAACCCTTATTCAATACTGTATATTTGAAACTGCAATGAGATCATCTCCCTGGTTGATGTGATTTAGTCAAGAATGGTTGTTAAACTGCATTAGGGGATGACATGTCTCCACCCATTTGAGTGGGTCTTGATTAGTTTCTGAAGTCCTATAAAAGAGGAAACATTTTGGAGAATGAGAGATTCAGAGAGAGCAGAGAGTGCTGCAGCACCATGAAGCAGAGAGTCCACCAGCCAGCAACCCTTGGAGATGAAGAGGGAAAATGCCTCCCAGAGAGCTTCATGAAACTGGAAGCCAGGACAGAAAGCTAGCAGATGCCACCGTATTCACCATGTGCCCTTCCAGCTGAGAGAGAAGCCCTGACTGTGTTCGCCATGTGGCTTCTCACTTGAGAGAGAAACCCTGAACTTCATCGGCCTTCTTGAACCAAGGTATCTTTTCCTGGATGCCTTTGATTGGACATTTCTATAGACTTGTTGTAATTGGGACATTTTCTCGGCCTTAGAACTGTAAATTAGCAACTTATTAAATTCCCCCTTTAAAAAGCCATTCCATTTCTGGTATATTGCATTCCAGCTGCTAGCAGACTAGAACACCATGCAAGAGCATGGATGGGTACATGGGACTAGGAAGTAAGCCAGGCCATTTTCCTTGGGTGTGTGTTCTAGTTTTCTAGCTGCTGAAATGCAACACACCAGAGATGGATTGGCTTTTAATAAAAGGGGATTTATTTTGTTAGTTCTTCAGAGGAAAGGCAGCTAACATTCCACTGAGGTTCTTTCTTACATGGAAGGCACAGGATGGTCTCTGCTGGTCTTCTCTCCAGGCCTCTGGGTTCCAACAACTTTCCCCAGGGTGATTTTTTTCTGCATCTCCAAAGGCCTGGGCTGAACTGTGAGTGCTGAGATGAGGAATGCAGAGCTGCTTAGGCTGTGCTATATTGTGCTCTCTCATTTAAGCACCAGCCAATTAAGTCAAACATCACTCATTGCAGCAGACACACCTCCTAGCCTACTGCAGATGTAATTAGCAACAGAGGATGTTCACATACCATTGGCTTATGTCCGCAGCAACAAGACTAGGTATGCTCACCTGGCCAAGTTGACAACTGAATCTAACTAACACAGTGTGCTACCCTCACCAGTGCAGCCCCTTGACTGGTGACTCACCCACACACCATGCACCAGAACCCCCTCCCCTGCTTCCATTCCCTGCACTCTAGTCATCCCACCACACCAGGCCCCAAAGCACATACATGACCCCACCCCCATGCCAAATGCAGCCCAAACCAACTCTCCTACACCCCTTCCAAGCACTGACCACCTCCATGTTCCCTGCAGGCTGTTGCCAACACATAAAGTTTGTGGGCACTAACCTCCATACCTAGGATACCACCAGACACCCCCACCTATAGTGTCACACAGCTTCACCCCGCTCTCCCAGATCTCAGAATATCCATTCACAACATTTCCGGGCCCACACATGTGCATGGGACCCTAATCACATCATTCAGCTCTGGGAACTGCACATTACAGAAGTCCTAGAACCACACATACACACAGTCCTCAGCCTCACTTCCCAGCTCTGAGAAAGTCCTGACCTGCACAGACAGGTCACATCTGCCCCCAATCCATGAAGGTATAACACTGACCTTCTGCCATAGCTCTGCACATGTGTACAAAGGGCCCCATGCATTAGAATAGTGCATACCAGGGTTACATATTTCAGACAGGTGCACCTGCACAGCTACATCCTCCCTGGTCACTGGGTGCCCACATTCACAAGTACCAGCATAACATCCTCAACCTCTGCCCATATGTGCCCCAAAACAAATCACTGTACCGAGTGCTCCACCCCATGCCATGCTCACTGCTGTACAACCATCCAGCAAACAGAAGGCCTTAGACTACTGAAAGAAATCAACTCACAAAGTAAATCAATCAACATATCTACATGCAATGAAGACAGCAGAATATCACTAAGCATATCACAATGCAGACAGATATAGCCTGCCTAATGACCAAATTAAAACACCCGAGGAGACACAGATGTTGGAAAAACTAATCAAAGATGTACATGCAACTCTACTTAATAAAATAAGCAGGATAGCAAATGACATAAAGGAGATCATGAAGACAGTAGAAGAGCACAAAAAGGAATTTGAAATAATAAATAGAAAAATATCAGAAATCACAGAGATTAAAGACTCTGTTCACCAAATAAAAATTATATCAGAGGCATACATCCCCAGATTTGAAGAGACAGAAGAAAGAATAAGTGATATAGAGGAGAGGATAATTGACTTTGAAGACTCAAAACAGCAAATGGAAAAAAAGATGGAAAAGTTGAATGGGAACTCAGAGAAATGATAGACAAAACAAAGTACATAAATATAAGAATCACTGGTGTCCCAGAAGAAAGAGAGGGGAGAAAAGGGCTAGGAAGAGTGGTTGAGGATATAATGGGAGAAAACTTCCAAACCCTCATAAAGGACATAAATATACAAGTAAAAGAAACACAAAGAACTCCAAACAGAATTAATCCAAATAAGCTAAAACCAAGGTGCATCCTAGTCAGTCTGTCAAATATTGAAGAGAAGCAGAAAATCCTGAAAGCAGCAAGAGAAAAACAATCTGCTACATACAAGGGAAATCAAATAAGGCTGAGTTCAGACTACTCAACCAGCACTGTGGAGGTGAGAAGGCAGAGATATGATATATTTAAGATCCTGAAAGGGGAAGACTTCCGGCCAAGAATTCTTTCACCAGACAAATTGTCCTTTAAAACTGAGGGAGAGATTAAAGTTTTCACAGGTAAGGAAGTCCTTGAAGAATTTGTCAGCAAGATACCAGCCCTCCAAAAAATATTAAAAGAAGTTCTGTCAGTTGAAAAAAAAGACCAGAGAGGGAGGTCTGGAGGAGGGGACAGAATTGAAGAGTGCCACTAAGGGTAATTTAAAGAATACAAAGAGAAAGAGGGAAAACAATATGTAGCTCTGACAAATAAAATTAGAAGATGAGATGGTAGAATCAAGAAATGCCTTTTCAGTAATAACATTGAATGTTAGTGGGCTAAATTTACCAATTAAAAGATATAGATTGGCAGAATGGATTAAGAAACATAATCCAGCTACATGCTGCTTACAAGAGACTCACCTTAGACACAAAGATACAAATAGTCTGAAAGTGAAAGGATGGAAATAGATCTTCCATAGAAGTTATAACCAAAGGAAATCAAGAGTAGCTATATTAATATTGGACAAAATAGACTTTAAATGTAAAGATATCATAAGAGACAAAGAAGGACACTATGTACCAATTAAAGGGTCAATTTACCAAGAAGACATAACAATCAAAAATGTTTATGCTCCCAATCAAGGAGCTCCAAGGTACAGGAGACAGAGATTGGAAAAACTGAAGGAAGTGATAGATGTTTCAACAATATTAGTAGGAGACTTCAATATACCACTCTCCTCTATAGATAGAACAAGCAGACAGAAGATCAACAAGGAAATAGAAAAGTTAAATAATTTGATAAGTGAATTAGACCTAACAGACATATACACATCATTGCACACCAAAGCACAAGGTTATACATTCTTCTCTAGTGCTCATGGAACATTCTCCAAGATAGATCATATGCTGGGGCACAGAACATGTCCTTATAAATTTAAAAATATTGAAAGTATTCAAAGCACTTTCTCTGATCACAGAAGGATGAGTGATCTTAGTAACTACCAAAGAAAGAGAATAACAACAAATATATGGAGATTAAATAACATACTCTTAAACAACCAGTGGGTCAAAGAAGAAATTGCTAGAGAAATCAGTAGCAATCTGGAGATTAATGAGAATGAGATTACAACATATCAGAACTTATGGGATGCAGAAAAGGTTGTGCTGAGAGGGAAATTTACTGCCTTAAATACCTATACTAAAAACAAGAAAGAGCAAAATTTGAGGACTTAACATCAAACATAGAGGTACTTGAGAAAGAACAGCAAACTAACCTCAAAGCAAATAGAAGAAGAGGAATAGCAAAGATTAAAGCTGAGATAAAGGAATGGGAGAATAAAAGAATGATAGAATCAATAAAACCAAAAGTTGGTTCTTTGAGAAAATCAATAAAATTGATGGGTCGCTAGGAAGACTGACAAGAAAAAAAAGAGAAAGGATGCAAATAAACAAAATCAGAAATGAAAAGGAGCATGCTACCACAGACCTTGAAGAAATAAAGAAGTCATAAGAGGATATTATGAACAACAATACACCAACAAACTGGACAACTTAGATGAAATGGACAAATTACTGGAGACACACAAACAAGCTACACTGACTTAGGAAGAAATAAAAGATCTCAACAAACCAATCACAAGTAAAGAAATTCAATCAGACATCAAAAAGCATTCTACAAAGAAAAACCCAGGGACACACTATGAACATAGATGCAAAAATTCTAAATAAAATATTGGCAAATCGAATCCAACAACACATTAAAAGAATTATAAAACATGACCAAGTGGGGTTTATACCAGGAATGCAAGGATGGTTCAACACAAGAAAAACAATTAATGTAATACAGCACATTGACAACTCAAAAGGGAAAACTCACATGATCATTTTGATTGATGCTGAAAAAGCATTTGACAAAATTCAGCATTCTTTTCTGATAAAAACACTCCAAAATATAGGAATCAAAGTAACTACCTCAATATGATAAAGGGAAAATATGAAAAACCAATAGCCAGCATTTTACTCAATGAAGAGAGACTGAAAGCCTTGCCCCTAAGATCAGGTACAAGACAAGGATGCCCACTGTCACCACTATTATTCAACATTGTGCTAGAAGTTCTAGCTAGAACAATCAGGCAAAACAAAGAAATAAAAGGTATGCAAATTGGAAAGGAAGAAGTAAAATTCTCATTATTTGCAGATGATATGATACTATACTTGGAAGATCCTGAGAAATCTACAGCAAAGTCACCTGAGCTAATAAGCAAATTCAGCAAGGTGGCAGGATATAAAATTAATGTGTAAAAATCAGCAGCATTTCTATACACTAGCAATGAGACAGCTGAGGAGCTAGTTCAGGAAAAAAAATCCATTCAAAATAGCAACTAAAAGAATCAAATACTTAGGAATGGACTTAACTAGGGATGTAAAAGTCTTGTACACAGAAAAACTACATAACACTGTTAAAAGAAATTAAAGGAGACCTGAATAGGTGGAAAGATGTTCCCTGCTCATGGATAGGAAGGGTAAATATAGTTAAGATGTCAATTCTCCCTAAATTGATTGACAGATTCACTGCAGTACCAATCAAAATTCTAGCAACCTACTTTGAAAATTTGCAAAAGCTAACTACCAAATTCATCTGGAAGGGAAAGAGATGCCGAAGAGCTAAAAGCATCCTAAAAAAGAAGAACGATGTGGGAGGATTAACATTCCCTGACTTTAAAACCTATTATAAAACCACAGTGGTCAAAACAGCATGGTACTTGCACAAAGACAGAAGCACTGACCAGTGGTATCAAACTGAGAGTGCAGAAATAGACCATCAAATCTATGGTCAACTGATTTTTAACAAGGCCCCCAAATCCTCTGCACTGGGACAAAATAGTCTTTTCAATAATTGGGCATGGAAGAACTGGATATTAATAGCCAAGAGAAAGAAAGAGGACTCCTATTTTACACCCCATTTAAAAATTAACTCAAAGTTCAACAAACACTTAAATATAAGAACTAGAACCATAAAGTTTCTAGAAGAAAATGTAGGGAGGGCGGCTGCTGTGGCTCAGCAGGCAGAGCTCCAACCTGCCGTGCTGGAGGTCTGGAGTTCAATCCCTGGTGCCTCCTGCCCATATGCAAATTTAAAAAAAAAAGAAAATGTAGGGAAATATCTTCAAGACCTAGTAATAGGAAGTAGCTTCCTAAACTTTAAACTCAAAGCAGAAGCAACAAAAGAAAAAATAAATAAATGGGAATTCCTCAAAAACAAATACTTCTGCACCTCAAAAGACTTTGTCAAAAATGTGAAAAGGCAGCCAACTCCATGGGAGAAAATATTTGGAATTCACATATCAGACAAAGGATTGATTTCCTTTATGCATAAAGAAATCATGCAACTAACAACAAAAGAAAAAAATCTAATTATAAAATGGGCTAAAGATGTGAATAAACATTTTTCTGAAGATCAAATACAGATGGCTCGAAAGCACATGAAGAGAAGCTCATTTTCACTGGCTATGAGGGAAATGCAGATCAAGACTACAATGAGATACCACCTCACACCTATGAGAATGCCTGCTGTTAAACAATCAGGAAGCTAAAAATGTTGGAGAGGATGTGGAGAAACTGGGACACTTATAAACTGCTGGTAGGAATGTACAACGGTGCAGCCACTATGAAAGATTGTTTGGCCATTCCTTAGGAAACTGAATATCGAGCTGCCCTATGACTCACTGATAGCACTACTTGGCACATAACCATAAGAGCTGAAAGCAACGATGCAAACAGACATTTTCACAAAGATGTTCATAGCAGCATTATTCACAAATGCCAAAAGATGGAAAAAAAACAAATACCCATCAACAGGTGAGTGAATCAACCAAATGTGGTATATACATATGACGGAATGTTATGCAACAGTAAGACAAAATGACATCCTGAAGCACATGATAAGATGTATTACCCCTAAGGACATAATACTGAGTGAAATTAGTCAGACACAAAAGGACAGATACTGTATGATTCCACTTTTATGACCAGCATAAAGAGACATAATACAGAATACAGACAACTTAGAGATGCATAGAAGGTAGAGATGGGTGAACTGTTTAGTAATGAGGTTGAACTCAAATGTAAGGGAATGTATAGGACTTTAGGTGATTCTCTGGTGGGTCTAGAAGTAATATTAACATATTGAAGATAAACAAGATTGAAAGGGGTTGTTTAGACCTACGTATCCCACTGACTCATACTAGAAGTATGAATGAGTTCTAGTAAGAATTACTTCAAAGATATGATTCTTGTATAAAGAGTGTTTAAGTCCAGGGTACAAGAGGAAAACTGCTATTGCATGCTATGAGCTATGTTCAAAAGGAAACCATCAGCACTGCCACAGCAACAACAGAGGTAAATAATGGGGTGAGGGACAAGAGTTAAGAGGAGGTTTAGATCTCTTATTTGGTGTGGGTGTGTTTATTGGTTTTCTGTCTCTTAGGAATAATGAAATTATCTAAAATTGAGAATGTGGATGGACTGTGGACTTTGGGCCCTCTACATAATACCCAATGAACGCAGGTGGCTGAAGGATGCACTGGCAGAGAAGTATAAAGGTGAACAATGGTGTATACTTATGAAAGAAGTTTGTGCTGCTACAAAAAGGAACAATGTCATGAGGCATGTAAAGATTTGAATGAACATATAGGAGATTTGGTGAGACAAAATAAGCCAGAAACAAAAAATCAATAATGGTATGGTCAATTTTAGAAAATGCTCATAAGAAAACAGGGGCCTAGATTGTAAGCTTATAGAGCAGATACATTAAGTCTGGAGTGGTGATTATTTCTGGATTTTGAGAGGCTGTTTTATATATAACCTGATATTTAGAGATAAGAATGAAGCTAAGTAGGTTGGGGTTAAAGTAATTCAGAGCATGGGGTAAGGAAGACAGGGTCTGTATTTTAAAACCATGCATACTCTTTGAGACCCATGGAAGACAGGTTTATTTGATCTGGAACTGAAATTTTCTATAGTGCATAATTTAATTCAACCAATCTGTATAGCTCATTTGAACAACTGAAACACAGGAAGCACAGAATAAGAAAAAGTCCTTTAATCCTGTATAGATTATTGTAAGGCCTGGAAGCATCCTAGACTATATTAGGAAGATAATCAAAAAGTATTGGTAAAGTCCACTGTGGGAGGGGAGAAAGAATATGGAACTATTAAACCTTACCATCAGGGAATCCCCTGATATTGTGTCAAACTATAAGAACACCCAAATCAATAGGCCTTGCCCTCTATCATGAGGCTTACTCTTCTGAAGCTTATGTAGATAGCATAGAAGTTTAGACCACCTATAGGCATGCCTAAGAGTTACTTCTGGGGTACATTTATTGTTGCTCAGATGTGACCTCTATCTCTCTAATCCCAATTCTGAAAGTGAAATCACTGCCCTCCTTCCCATGTGCGATATGACATCCAGGAGTGAAAATCTCTCTGGCAACATGGGAGAGGATTCCCAGGGGTCCAGACTGGGAAAAGTGAAATTAGCAATTCTATTCTGACCAAATGGGGGGAAAGAAGTGTTATTAATAAAGTGTCAGTGGCAGAGAGAGTTCAAATAGTGTCTAGAGGCTAATCTGGAGGTTGCTGTTATGCAAGCTTAAGGTAGACCTTGCTGCCTATCATAACCTGTCAACTCGCAACCAAGACCATTCCAGCCAATCCTAAAGAACACCTAGGGCAATTTATAACATTCCACAAGGGTGCCAGGCACTAGAGTAACTTGTCAGAAACCTACAATCTCCAGATGCGTCCTTGGACCAGTTAAATTCTGAAACATAGCCCAGCCTCTCCAGAACATCAGATTGTTCCACCTCCCTACCCCATATTAGTGACAGACCCTTACAATGTAAAAAATTTAGAATTGCCATAGCCCAAACAATCCCGATAAGAGGTATGGAAAGATCAAAGGTGGTGGTGGAATTATATAGAAGGCAGGACTTAATAAGTGAATATGAATGCTGAATCATTAAATTGATATCTCTTTTAGTCTCCAGTATTTTAGAACAGCTAGAAGTAAAAACCTAAAATTGCAAAATTGTAACCCATGTCCATGTCTGGAATATGTTCTACAACTAATTGCAGTGCCGTGCTTGGAAATTTATAGCTTTTTTGTATATATGTTATTGTTCACAAAAAAAGAAGGACAAAAATGTCTATTGCGATGTTAAAAAGCATTTAAGCCCTATAGCCTCCTATATTCTAGAGCAGCTAGAAGGAAAAATATGAGAGGATTATATGGTAGCACATGACAAGGTCTAGGATCTATCCTGTAACAACTTTTGATGAGTGCTTTGAAAACTATTGCTTTTTTTCTTTGCTTTGTATATATGTTACACTATACAATAAAAAAGTTTAAAAAACATAAGACGTGGAGAAGGTTTGTGGGAGTCATTCATCATTCATCCATACATATATTTAATGTATCCACTATATGTAAGGAGCTATGTGCAGGCTGATAATACAAAACATTAAGTGGACGCTGCAAGTTATCTTCTTTTTTATCTCCTGATTCATCTCATTCCTTCCTACCTTATTTTTATGCCTGGGAGTTCACCTCTACACTCTACATAACCTGGCTTTCTTACCTACTTCCTTCTGTTAGCTTCAGTCAATGGAGGTACAAAAATGACATGGCAGAAGAGAAAGCTAGGGATACTTATTTTGTATCACATTCACCCTGTCAGGCCGCCTTTTATGGAGTGGCTGTATTTTTCTACCAATAGCAGCAGCTCCTCTTTGGCTATTCCTCTTTCCTGGCTATAGCTCTGATGAGCTTCCAGTTACAGGGCTCTTCCTTGCCCTTTCAGACCTAAGGGTGGTAATGACTTCCCACCATTGCTAATCTCTGGGTGCCTTAACCATATCTTGTTTAGTCCCCTAATCTTGTCAATGCCTCTTACTGGTTACTTCATTTCATTAAATTTCCTGAAATTGGTCCTTTTAAATGCACCACCATAAGCAGACATTACTCATGGTTTACATGAGTCCTGTCATGCAATAGAATTATATATGATACTTTGAAAGTGATATATGGTGTACAGTTTCAGTGGAAACATGAAGGTAGGAAATTTAAAAGATGTTCTTGACTGGGAGACTCCAGGTTCACAGCTCAGAGAAAATGATAATTGAACAGAGGCTTGAAGGATGAGCAGTATTTCATGGGTGTTTGGGAGCAGGGAAACAATGGAAAAAAGGCATGGAAGTCAGAGATACAGATCCATATTCGTGAAGCTGGATGTGCTGTGTTATTTGGGAAATATTAACTGAGAGGGTTGCTAAAGGTGGTTGTTAAGGAGCATAGCAGATTAATACAGTGAGGTAGAAGTCCTCAGAAGATTATGGAGGATATGACAAAGAATGGAGTCTTGAAATACGACTCCTGAAGAAGCAAAACAGTAGCTTTAGTGTGAGATATCAGGTCTTTTGGCTATCTGTTTCTTTTCCTATTGGTTACTGAGTCTCCTCTCTTCAGCAACAAGTTTAATGTCAGTCTTTGAGGAACAGCTGCTCCCTTGTTCTCAACCCATGTGAGACAAGTGAAGTTGATTTCCTCATACACCACTTTCTAGATATAAGCATGTGAGCAATGTCTGGAAAATTAGTTCACCCCTTTTCTCTTGTGGCAGGGACTGATTCAGAGATGGGCATGTGATTCATGTTAGCCAGATTTATTTCTGTAAACGTTAAGTTCTGCTTTTGTTGGGTTTGGCTAGCTGTAAGAAATATATAAGCCTGAAGCTCTTAGGAAACATGACAAAAAAAAACCCACAAAAGAATGAAACCAACACAGAGGAAAGCAGTCTGGAAAGAAAGGTAGAGCAAGAGAAAGAAAGAGGAGTCCTGAAAAAAAAGAAACTGAAAAGGAACCAATACCAACTAACATACACAGACATGTCACCTCTGAGGTATTTTCATTTGGCACTCTGAGAACTATAACTTGCCATCCAGCAAAGACTGAGCTCAAGGCAGGAACAAATCAATTCAAGATAGTCAATAGCCTTTGTCATTATAAGTGAGGAAAGGTATTTAAGCAATAATAGAAACTTTAAAAAAGTGAACAAATAGATAATGTATTCCTCATTTCTGCACTTAAAATGTCTCAAATGCTCAATCAAGATATCAATTTAATTGATATTTTATTTGGACAGAATATTGCAGTTTCATTAATGAACATGAGCTGAGATCATCTACCATTTGGTTCTGCCTTTTAAATTTGGAAATATCCCATCAACCTATCAGCTCACTTGACACTTAATTCCTTGATTAAAAAATGTTCTGTGGAGAGGGTGGGAAGAAGCTGGGGCTGTATGTGACATAGTCCAATTTCCTTCTCTCAACCAAGCAAAGATTTCTTAGGACCAGAAAAGGCACTAAGTATGCAATGAAAGATAGATAAATAGGATTTGATTGAAACTAATTCCTTTTCTCATTGATGTAAGAATAAAATTAAGAGTCTGATCAAAGATAGAGGCTTAGCGAGGTGTGGGATTTACTTGATCCTGCAGAGCAGCAAGTAAATAGCCTGGAACAGTACAGAACAACTTCTGGGATCACATCAGTGAACAGACACACAGTGTACCCAAGTCTGGACAACCTAGACCGGCTGCAACCCCACCCATAACCATGAGTTCCCCAAGACACACAGGCTGGTGCCCCTTCCCACAGATTGCTTCCCAGAGGGGAAAGGAAATGGACTTTAATAGCAACAGGGACTGAGCAAAACCAAACACCAATTGTGGAATTAATTAACAAATTCTGACTACTAAAAATAGGCTCCCAGCTCAGCTGAACCTTGAGTAAAAGCGGACTTCACTGGTTTTTGTTATGGCGCAGATGGTGCAGGGCTGGCGGAAAAAGAAAAAAGGGAAAAAAAAGCTGTTTTGGAATTGAAAAGGTCTGGGCCCTGCAAGAAAGCAGGGGACACATAGGACATGGAGATACACACAGCAATGTACCAACTTAAGCTCTTGATTGGCAAATGCTAGGGATGGGATCCTGCTCAGAAAAGATGTTTTCCTTTTCTCTTTTCTGGCTGTGTTTCTATGGATTGATTACTCTTTGGATACAGCTACAAGGCTTCTCTGGCTCCACTTCCCCAGGCATAGGCAGAAACAGACTTGTTTGAGAACTTTTCTGAAGACTCTGCCTTCCCCAGGAGAGGGATGGGGCCCAGCTCAGGGGGAAATATTCCCCCAAGGAATTCAGACACCAGGGTCCAGAAAAGGGAAATGATTAGAGCCAACCTGCAACCTCTCCTCGTTCTCCACCACAACCCCAGCAGAGAGAGTCTGCTGAAGTTAAAGGTACCACATCACCTTTTGCTGGTGGAACCCACAGACAGAAAAGCACCAAATACTGGGCAGGATAGGAAAAATGCAGAGTTCAGAGACGTCATAGGAAAGCCTTTAAATCTACTGGGTCTCACCCTCAGGGAAACTGATGCAGATGACCCTTACCTCCTAAGAGGTGACCAGTTTGGTCTGGGAAAACTAACTGGGGTGTATAATACTTAAGGAGACCCTCCTAAGGAGTGGGGAAAAGGCACCATATAGGCAGGGCAAGAAACAAAAAAAGCAAGAACTGAAAAATTCTGATCTATTAAACAAAACCTAAACTAGAGGACTAGAATAAGTTGAACTGAATGTCAAAGAACAGATAGACAACAAAGTCATCCAGCAAGAAAATACTAAGGAAAAAAAAGTGAAAACACTTTCCAGAATAAACTAAAAATAAGGTGGTTAAATTCCAAGAAATCAGTAAAAAAATAACGGAATCATACTAGGAAAACTGAAGATATGGCCCAGTCAAAGGAACACACCAACAATTCAAATGAGACATAGGAGTGAAACAATAAATTCGGAATGTTCAATCAGACATGGAAAACCTCATCAAAAAATCAAATCAATGAATTCAGGGAGGATATAAAGAAGGCAAGGAACGTAACAAAAAGAAGAAATCGAAAGTCTGAAAAAACAAATCACAGAACTTATGGGAATGAAAGGTACAGTAGAAGAGATTAAAAAATGGAAACCTACAATGTCAGATTTGAAGAGGCAGAAGATAGGATTAGTGAACCGGAGGATGGGACATCTGTAATCCAACAAACAAAAGAAAATATGGAGAAAACAATGGAAAAATATGAGCAGTGACTCAGGCAATTGAATGACCACATGAAGCATATGAATATAGTGTTGCACATGTCCCAGAAGGCGAAGACAAGGGAAAAAGAGAAAAAAATTTAATGGAGGAAATTATCACTCAAAATTTTCAACTCTTTTGAAAGACTTAAAATTACAGATCCAAGAAGTGCAGCATACCCCAAAGAGAATGGATGCACATAGATGTACTACAAGACATTTACTAATCAGAATGTCAGATCTCAAAGAGAAAGAGAGAATCTTGAAAGCAGCAAGAGAAAAACAATCCATCACATACAATAAGAAACCCAATAAGACTATGTGTAGATTTCTCAGCAGAAACAATGGAGAAGAGAAGTCAGTGGAATGATATATATCAGATACTGAAACAGAAAAAACTGCCAACCAAGAATTCAATATCCAGAAAAACTGTCCTTCAAAAATGAGGGGGAAATTAAAACATTTGCAGACAAAAATTCACTGAGAGAATTTTTGACCAAGAGACTAGCTCTGCAAGAAATACTAAAGGGAGCACTAGAGACAGATAAGAAAAGATAGGAGAGAGCGCTGTGGAGAAGAGTATTGAAATGAAGACTGTCAGTAAAGATAGAAAGAAGAAAAATTAGATATGACATGTAAAATCCAAAAGGCAAAATGGTAGAAGAAAGCACTACCCATACAGTAATATCACGAAATGATAATGGATTAAAATTTCCCAATCAAAAGACATAGACTGGCAGAATGGATTTAAAAACAGGACCCATCTATATGCTGTCTACAGGAAATGCATCTGAAACCCCAGGATAAAAATAGGTTGAAAGTGAAAGATGGGGAAATGATATTCCATGCAAATAATCAGAAAAGTGCAGGAGTAGCTATACTAATAACCAACTAATTATATTTCAAATGTAAAACAGTTAAAAGAGACAAAGAAAGACACTATGTATTAATAAAAGGAACAATTCAAAAAGAAGACATAACAATCATAAGTACTTATGCACCAAGCCGGAATGCTCCAAAATACATGAGGCAAACACTGCAAACACTGAATAGAGAAATAAACACATCTACCATAATAGTTGGAGACTTCAATTCCCCACCTTCATCAATAGACAGAACATCTAGACAGAGGATCAATAAAGAAATGGAGAATTTGAATAATACAATCAATGAGGTAGACTTAACAGACATATATAGAACATTATACCCCACAATAGCATGATACACCTTTTTCTCAAGTGTTTATGATCATTCTCAAGGATAGACCATAGGCTGGATCACAAAGCAAGTCTCAATAAAATTAAAAAGATTGAAATCATACAAAACACTTTCTCAGATGATAAAGGAATGAAGCTGGAAATCAATAATAGGCAGAGTGCCAGAAAATTCACAAATACCTGGAAGCTCAACAACACAACTCTTAAACAACCAGTGGGTCAAGGAAGAAATAACAATAAAAATCAGTAAATATATCAAGGCAAATGAAAATGAAAGCACAACATATCAAAATTCATGGGATGCAGCAAAGGCAGTGCTAATAGGGAAATTTATTGCCCTAAATATCTATATCAAAAAAGAAGAGCAAATATCGAGGAATTAACTGTCCAGCTGGAAGAACTAGAGAAAAAACAGCAAATTAACCCCAAAGCAAGCAAAAAGAAAGAAATAATGAAGATTAGAGCAGAAATAAATGAAATTGAGAATATGAAAACAATTGAGAAAATCAACAAAACCAGAAGTTGTTTCTATGAGAAAATCAATAAGATTGATGGACCCTTAGCAAGGTTGACAAAAACAAGAAAGAGCACATAAATAAATAAAATCAGAAATGGAAGAGGAGACATAACTACAGACCCCACAGAAGTAAAGAAAGTAAAGAAAGGATGCTATGAACAACATTTATGCTAATAAACTAGACAATGTAGATGAAATGGACAACTTCCTAGAAAGTCATGAACAACCAACATTAACTCAAGAAGAAATAGATGAGCTCAACAAGCCAATCACAAGTAAAGAAATTGAATCAGTCATTAAGAAGATTCCCAAAAAGAAAAACCCAAGACCAGATGGCTTCACATGTGAATTCTACCAAACATTCCAGAAACAATTAGCACCAATCCTGCTCAAACTCTTCCAAAAAATTGAAGAGGAGGGAAAGCTATCTAACTCATTCTATGAAACCAACATCACACTCATACCAAAGCCGGACAAAAATATTACAAGAAAAGAAAACTACAGACCAATCTCTCTAATGAATATAGATGCAAAAATCCTCAACAAAATTCTTGCAAATCGAATCCAGCAACACATTAAAAAATTATACACCATGACCAAGTGGGATTCATCTCAGGTATGCAAGGATGGTTCAACATAGGAAAATCAATTAATGTGATACACCACATCAACATATCAAAGCAGAAAAACCACATGATCATCTTGATTGATGCTGAAAAGGCATTTCACAAAATTCAGCATCCTTTTTTATTGAAAACACTTCAAAGGATAGGAATAGAAGGGAACTTCTTCAACATAATAAAGGGGATATATGAAAAATCCACAGCTAACATCATTCTCAATGGCAAAAAGCTGACAACTTTCCCCCTCAGTTCAGGAACAAGACAAGGATGTCCACTATCACCATTGTTATTCAACCTTGTGTTGGACATTGTAGCCAGAGCAATTAGACAAAAAAAAAGAAATACAAGGCATCAAAATTGGAAAGGAAGAAGTAAAACTCTCACTGTTTGCAGATGATATGATACTATATGTAGAAAACCCTGAAAAATCCACAACAAAACCACTAGAGCTAATAAATAAGTACAGCAATGTGGCAGGTTACAAAATCAACACTCAAAAATCTGTAGTATTTCTATACACTAGTAATGAACAATCTGAGGGGGAATTCAAGAAAAAATTTACATCTACAATTGCAACCAAAAGAATAAAATACTTAGGAATAAATTTGACTAAAGAGACAAAAGAACCATAAAAAGCAATCCACAATAAATTGTTAACAGAAATCACAGAAGACCTAAATAGATGGAAGGGCATACCTTGTTCATGGATTGGAAGACTAAATATAGTTAAGATGTCAATTCTCCCTAAATTAACTTACAGATTCAATGCAATACCAATTAAAGTCCCCAAAACTTACCTTTCAGAAATAGAAAAACCAATAACCAAATTTATCTGGAAGAGCAGGGTGTCCTGCATAACTAAAAATATTCTGAGAAAAAAAATGAAGAAGCAGGTCTCAGGCGACCTGACTTCAAGGCATATTATGAAGCTACAGTAACCAAAACAGCACAGTACTGGTTTAAAGATAGGTATACTAATCAATGGAATTGAATGGAATGTTCAGATATACACCCTCTTATCTATGGACAATTGATCTTTGATAAGGCAGTCGAGCCAACTCACCTGGGACAGAACAATCTCTTCAATAAATGGTGCCTAGAGAACAGAGATATCCACATGCAAAAGAATGAAAGAGGATACATATCTCACACTCTATACCAAAATTAACTGAAAATGGACCAAAGACCTAAACATTAGATCTAAGACCATAAAACTTTTAGAAGAAAATGCAGGGAAATATCTTATCAATCTTATAATAGGAGGCAGTTTCCTAGATCTTACCCCCAAAGCATGAGCATTGAAGAAATAAATAAATAAATGGGAACTCATCAAAATTAAATACTTTTGTGCATCAAAGAACTTCATCAAGAAAATAAAAAGACAGCCTACACAAATGGGAGACAATATTTGGAAACAATATATCAGATGAGGGTTCTGTATACAGAATATATAAAGAGAATGTTCGAATCAACACGAAAAGGGCAGCAACCCAATTACAAAATGGGCAAAAGACCTGCACAGACACTTCTTAGAAGAGGAAATACAAATACCAAAAGGTATATGAAAATATGCTTAACTTCCGTGGCTATTAGTGAAATGCAAATCAAAACCACAATAAAATATCATCTCACACCCACCAGAATGACCATTATCAATAAAACAGAAAACGACAAGTGCTGGAGAGGATGCAGAGAAAGAGGCACACATCCACTATTGGTGGAAATGTCAAATGGTACAACCACTGTGGAAGGCAGTTTGGTGGGTCCTCAGGAAGCTAAACATAGAATTGCCATATGACACACAAATACCATTGTTAGGTATCTACTCACAGAACATGAGGACAAGGACACAAAAGGACATTTGCACATCAATGTTTATAGCAGCATTAATTACAATTGTGAAGAGATGGAAACAACCAAAATGTCCACCAACAGATGAGTGGCTAAACAAATGGTGGTATATACATACAATGGAATATTATGCAGCTGTAAGACAGAATAAAGTTATGAAGTATGTAACAACGTGAATGGACCTTAAGGACATTATGCTGAGTGAGATTAGCCAGAAACAAAAGGACAAATGCTGTATGGTCTCACTGATATGAACTGACATTAGTGAATGAACTTAGAGAATTTCAGTTGGTAACAGAGACCATCAGGAGATAGAAAAGTGATAGATGTTGGGTAATTGGAGCTGAAGCAACACAGATTGTGCAACAGGATTGATTGTTGAAATTCAGAAATGGATAGCACAATATTACCTAATTGTGACACAATAATGTTAGAACACTGAATAAAGCTGAATGTGAGAATCATAAAGGGAGGAGGCCTGAGGGCGCAAATGAAATCAGAAGGAAAGATAGACAATTAAGACTGAGATGGTATAATCTAGGAATGCCTAGAGTGTATAATGATAGTGACTAAATGTGCAAATTTAAAAATGTTTCTGCATGAGGAAGAACAAAGGAATGTCAATAATGCAGGCTGTTGAAAATAAATGGTATTTAATATTTTAAAACTTTAACCTATGTGTAAGACGAGCAAAAAATATTTATTTGGTACAAAATTTACATTTTGACTAGTGTATTTCCTAATATAACTTATGTGGACAGCTTAATCAAACACCATAGTACTTGGAACCTTGTGTAGGGCATGAGATTTTGTAGGTGTGTCCAGAATGATGCTCAGTTATATCCCAGAGTGATTTGAATGGTGAATAGGGAAATATTTGCAGAGTCCCCTAGGGGGAATGGTGAGAAAGGAGGAAAATTCCACTTCCCCAAGTGGAGAATTCTTGATATTCTCACAGGCCCTTGGGACAGCCAAAGCAATAGACCAACCCTCCAATCTTGGGGTTAGGCCATATGAAACTTAATCCCACAAAGGATCGGCTAAGCCTAGTTAAAATTAGGCCTGAGTCACCCCCAAGAGAAGCTCTTCTGTTGCTCAGATGTGGCCTCCCTCTCTCAGCTGACACAGCAAGCAAACTCACTGTCCTCCCCCTCTCTACATGGGACATGACTCCCAGGGTTGTGGACCATCTTGGCAATGTGGGACAGAAATCATAGAACGAGCTGGAACTCAGCATCAAGGGCTTGATAAATCTTCTTGACCAAAAGGGGGAAGAGCAATATGAGACAAAATAAAGTGTCCATGGCTGAGAGATTCCAAACAGAGTCAAGAGGTTATCCTGGAGGTTATTCTTATGCATTAAATAGACATCAAGTTGTTAGTCAAGTTGTAATGGAGAAGCTGGAGGGAACTGCCTGAAAATGTGGAGCTGTGCTCTGGTGGCCATGTTTCTTGAAGATAGCTGCATGATGATATTGTTGTCATAGTGTGACTGTGCAGTTGTGAGAGCCTTGTGTCTGATGCTCCTTTTCTCTACCTTACTGATGGACAAGTAAAACATATGGATTAAAAATACATAAATAATAAGGGAAACAAATGTTAAAATAAATTTAATAGATTGAAATGCTGGTGAGTGGTGGAGAGGAGGGGTAATGTTTATAGAGTGTATGAATTTTTCATCTTCTTTTTATTGCTTTTTCTGAATTGATGAAGATGTTCCAGGAAATGATCATGATGATGAATATGCAACTATGTGATGATAGTGTGAGTTATTGATTATATAACAAGAACGGAATGATCATATGATAAGAATGTTTGTGTTTGTATGTGGTTACATATCATCAATAAAAATAAATAAATTTCAAAAGGAAAGGGAGGGGAAGGGTGTATGGCATGTATGAATTATTTTCTATTGTCTTTTTATTTCTTTTTCTGAATTGATGCAAATGTTCTAAGAAATGATGATGAGTATGCAACTATGTGGTGATATTGTGAATTACTGAGTGTATATGTAGAATGGAATGTTCATATGTTAAGAATGTTTGTGTTTCTTTGTTGTCATATTTTTTTTTAATTTTAATTAATATAAAAATTCAAAAGAAAATGTTCTGGGTATATGCTACTAATAAATGAAAAGGTTCCAGATCATATCTACCTTTTTATGAACTTAACCTTTTACTTCACATGCTCTTATTTGCATGTTTTTCATCTTCAAAATTAAACATAAATATTTTACATCATTAAAATTGTGATGACCACAATCTACATGTAATTTCAATGGCATCTTTTATAAAAGAGAAAGGAAGGAGGTATGACATGCCCACTTTTTAAGCTTTTATTTCCTAACAAAGAGATATATTTGAGATTTGTTCACATCCAACACTGTGACATTCTGCTTGCAAATCAATACAGTATTTCTAAACCTATTTTTCTTTCCTTCCCTTCCTTTTCCTTTTCTCTTTCCTTTTTAAATAATCGCCTTTTAGAATGGCCACTTTTCTGCTTCTCTGTTCTTCCCCCCTTTTACCCTCCATTTTCCCCTTCTCTCTGACCCTCCACCTGACACACACTCTCCCTTCTATGCCCAGGGCTCCTTTAAATAGATCAGTGTTTTCAATGTTCAAGAAAGTAGTGTGCTCATATCTTCAGTATTATGACTAAAACTTAAGCCAAATGAAACCCTTTTATGGCTCTGCTTCCCTTTAGACAAGAAGCCTATACAGGATATGTCAAATTAAAAAAAATCATAGCAGGCTTCCCACTCCTTTAGTTGCTTCCCTCTGATGGAAACTGAATTGCAGATTTAGGAACCTGGACTCCTGAAAACATGATGCTAACAGGTGTAAATGAGAGAGGATATGTACAAAAGTCTTGAAATTTGCTTAGAGCTTTGTTACATAGTGGTGCACAAATATTAACTTGTTGCACCATCACTGGAAAACCTCATTATGTCATAGATAGGTATATATATTTGATTATTAGTATAAGAGTGTGTGTGTCGGTGTGTGTGTGTCTGCTATATGCACACCTATGTGTACCTGTGTACAAGTGATTGTATGTACCCATTTTGTGCAACTGTTAAAAATTGTTTTGCATTTATTGTGTGACTTTTGAAGTACTGTAATGTTTATATAAAGTTTCTCATGATTCAAACATAATATCTTTGAATGTGTACTTATTGAATTGAGCAGGCTTTTATATATGTTGCTAAACTAATTTCTCTGAAGAGCAGAGTTGACTTCTATTTTTTTCACTGCTTACCTATCAAAAGGGGGTCTCTTCTTTTTCCTTATGAATGGTGCTGAGGAGAGGATCTAACTCCAATAGCAGTCATTGCTGCAGTTACTGGTCACTGAGAGTGTATCAATTTCATCAGTTCCTTCAGACTCCTCTGTTTTTCTAATCTAATCAAATAATGCAGAGTAGCATTTATTTGCTATGATAATGATGCACTCTTTAGGCAACCTATTCTCAAGCTTTCTCTCACCATTTTTCTTCAAGTAAGTTAAGGTGTAATTGTTTAGAATTTGGAAAGAAAAGACTATTTGGGGGGAAATGCTATATCACTTTATTTTCAAGTTAGGTTCAGAGGTGGCCAGCAGACAGGGTACAGCACTGATATAACACTTACTGAATAAATGAATGTGAAGCCTCATACACAATAGGACATACAAATAGTAACAGGTAATTCAAATAATCACAGGCACTGCATAACAAATATACAAATCTTTTTTTTTAACTTTTAAAATTGTATTTTATATATATTATATATATATATGCAAAGTAAATAAATAAATAAAGCAATAGTTTTCAAAGTACTCTTCAACAAGTAGTTACAGGACAGATCCCAGAGTTTGTCATGGACTACTATAACACACTCTCAGAATTTTCCTTCTATCTGCTCCAGAATACAGGAGGCTAGAAGGAATAAATATTTTTTATCATCACAACAAACTTTTTTTCTATTTTTGTGAAAAATAACATACATGCAATAAACCAATACATTTCAAAGCACAGCAAAACAGTTAGTAATAGTGAAGATTTCAGAGTTCAATATAGGTTACAATTCCATGATTTTGAGCTTTTACTTCTTCTTCTCTAAAATGCTAGAGACTAAAATAAATATCAATATAATGATTCAGCAATCCTATTCATTTGTTAAATCATACCTTCCCTGTAAAACTCCACCACCAATTTTGAACTTTCTATCCCATTCTTTAGGGGTATTTGGGCTATGGTTATTGTAAATTTTCATTTAGAATGAAAGAAAAATTTCATGGAAGGGGCTGTCAATAACCTGGGGTAGCTGAGAGAGTGCCAAGATGGTGGCTTAGTGAGGTTTGGGATTTGGTTTGTCCTCCAGAACAGCTAATAAATAACCAGGAACAGTACACAACAACTGCTGGGGCCACCTCAGTGACTGGACACACAGCATACCCTATTCTGGACCAGCTGGAGCAACTGTGAGCACCCCAGAACTGTGAGCTCCCCAAGCCATGGTGGCTGGTGCTGCTCCCCCACAAGCTGCTTCCCAGAAGGGAAAGTAAAGGGACTTTACCAGCAACATGGGTTGAGCACAACTAAGCTTCAACTGTGGAATTAACTCACAAATTCTAACTACTAAAAATAGGCCCCCACCTCAGATAAACCTGGTCAAAGAAGAAGTTGCTGATTTTTGCCCCAATGCTGAGGGGACAAGGCTGACTGAAAAAGAACAAAGAAACAGAGTTGTTTTTTTTTTATCAGATAACACATAACACTTGAAACGGTCTGGGCCCTGAGATAAAGGAGGGAGCACATAGGATCTGAAGGTACGCAAAGCAACATACCAACTTATGCTCTTGATTGGCAAACCTGAGGAATGGGGGTCCTGCTCTGAGGAAGATTTTCTCTTTCTTTTTTGTGGCTGTGTTTCTGCAAAAGCTTGACTGCCTTTGGATACAGCAGTAGGGCTTCTCAGGCTGCATCTAACCCAGGCATAGGAAGAAACAGCTTGCTTGAGAGCTTGTCTGGAGCCTATGCATTCCCCAGGGAAAGAGTGGGGCCAAGCTTAGGTGGATTCCCTCCCTCAAGGAATTGAGACACCAGGATTTGGAAATCTGAAGTGATTAAAGCCAGCCTACAAATTCTCTTCTGTCTCCACCATGTCAAAAGCAGAAAGAGTCTGCTGAAGTTAAAGGTACCACATCATCTTATGCCTGTGGAACCTGCAAGCAGACAAGCACCACATACTCAGGAGGAAAGGAAAAACAGAGCCCAGAGATTTCACAGGAAAGTCTTTCAACCTGTTGGGTCTCACCCTCAGGGAAAACTGATGAATGTGAGTCTTTCCTCCTGACAGAAGGTCAGTTTGGTCTGGGGAAGTCTGACTGGGGTATATAATACCTAAGTGGACCCTCCTAAGGGTGGGGGTTGGAAAGGCACCATACAGGCAAGGCAAGAAACAAGACAACAAGAATTGAAAAATTCTGCTCTGTTAAACAAAACCTAAGCTAGCAATTGAGAATAAGCTGAACTGAATGTCAAAGAACAGATAGACAACAAAGTATTCCAGCAAGAAAATCCTAGGTAAAGGAAGTGAACACAATCTCCAGAATAAACTAATTAAGGTAATTAAATGCCTAGATGCCAGCAAAAAATAACGAATCACACTAGGAAAATTGAAGATATGGCCCAGTCATAGGAACACATCAGCAATTTAAATGAGATACAGGACTTGAAGAAATTAATTCAGAATGTTTGAACAGACATGGAAAACCTCTACAAAAATCAAATCAGTGAACTGAGGGAAGATATAAAGAAGGCAAGGAATGACAAAAAGAAGAAATTGAAAGTCTGAAAAAACAAATTACAGAACTTATGGGAAGGAAAGACACAGTAGAAGAGATCAAAAAACAATAGAAACCTACACTGTTAGATTTCAAGAGGCAGAAGGTAGGATTAGTGAACTGGAGGGTGGAACATCTGAAATCTAGCAAGCAAAAGAAATAAAGGGAAAAGAATGGAAAAATATGAGCAGGGACACAGGGAATTGGATGACAACATGAAGTGCATGAATATACCTGTTGTGGGTGTCCCAGAAGGAGAAGAGAAGGGGGAAAGAAGGAGAAAAACTAATGGAGGAAATTACCACTGAAAATTCCCCAACTCTTATGTAAGATTTAAAATTACAGATCCAGGAAGTGCAAAGTACCCCAAACAGAATAGATTCAAATAGATGTACTCCAAGACACTTATTAATCGAATGTCAGAGGTCTAAGGGAAGAATCTTTTTTCATTTCATTTTTTGAATTCCAAAAAAAAACAACCAAACAAATGCAAACATTCCTATTTTGATCATTACATTCTTACATATATAATCAGTTCACAATAGCATCACAGAGTTGCATATTCATCATTATGATAATTTCTTGGAACATTTGCATCTATTCAGAAAAAGAAAATGAAAACATAAAAAGAATTTATGCATACTATACCCCTTACCCCTCCCTTTCATTTGTCACTAGCATTTCAAACTGAATTTATTTTAACAATTGTTCTCCCTATTATTTATTTTTAATTCCATATGTTCTACTCATCTGTTGACAAGGTAAATAAAAGGAGCATCAGACACAAGGTTTTCATGATCACACAGACACTTTGTGAAAGCTATATCATTATACAATCATCTTCAAGAAACATGGCTACTAGAACACAGCTCTATATTTTCAGACAGTTCCCTCCAGCCTCTCCATTACATCTTGAATAACTAGGCGATATCTACTTAATGCATAAGAATAACCTCCAAGACAAACTCTTGACTCTGTAATCTCTCAGCCATTGACACTTTGTCTCATTTCACTCTTCCCCCTTTCAGTTGAGAAGGTTGTCTCATTCCCGTGATGCTGAGTCTCAGCTCATTCTAGGGTTTTCTCAATCTCCTGATGCTGAGTCTCAGCTCATTCTAGGATTTCTGTTCAATGTTGCCAGGAAGGTCCACACCCCTGGGAGTCATGTCCCACATAGACACGGGAGGGCAGTGATTTTGTTTTTTGTGTTGGCTGGAGACAGAGGCCACATCTGAGCAATAAAAGAGGTTCTACTGGGGGTGACTCTTAGGCTTAATTTTAAGTGGGCTTGACCTAACATTTCTGGGGTTAAGTTTAATATGAACAAACCCCAAGACTGGGGGCTCAGCTTATAGCTTTGATTGTCCATACTGATTGTGAGAATACCTAGAATTCAACTTGGGGAAGTTGAATTTTCCCCAAAAGAGAGAATCTTGAAAGCAGTAAGAGAAAAACAATCCATCACATACAAGGGAGGCCCAATAAGACTATGTGTAGATTTCTCAACAGAAACAATGGAGGAGAGAAGTCAGTGGAATGATATATTTCAGATATTGAAACAGAAAAAACTGCCAACCAAGAATTCTATATCCAGCAAAACTGTCCATCAAAAATGAGGGGGAAATTAAAACATTTGCAGACAAAAATTCACTGAGAGAATTTGTGACCAAGAGACTGGCTATGCAAGAAATACTAAAGGAGCACTAGAGACAGATAAGAAAAGACAGTAGAGAGAGCTGTGGAGAAGAGTATTGAAATGAAGACTATCAGTAAAGGTAGAAAGAAGAAAAATTAGATATGACATATAAAATCCAAAAAGCAAAATGGTAGAAGAAAGTGCTACCCATACAGTAATAACATGAAATGTTAATGGATTAAAATTCCACAATCAAAAGACATAGACTGGCAGAATGGATTAAAAAACAGGACTCATCTATATGCTGTCTACAGGAAATGCATCTTAGACCCCAGGATAAACATAGACTGAAAGTGAAAGGATGGGGAGGATATTCCATACAAATAACAATCAGAAAAGGGCAGGAGTAGCTATACTAATATCCAACAAATTAGATTTCAAATGTAAAACAGTTAAAAGAGTTAAGGAAGGGCATTATGTATTAATAAAAGGAAGAATTCAACAAGAAGACTTAACAGTCATAGATAATTATGCACCAAGCCAGAATGCTCCAAAATACACGAGGCAAACACTGAAAAGAACTGAATAGAGAAATAGACACATCTACCATAAAAGTTGGAGACTTCAATTCTATACTCTCTTCAATGGATCAAACATCTAGACAGAGGATCAATAAAGAAACAGAGAATTTAAATAATCCAATAAATGAGCTAGCCTTATCAGACATTATAGAACATTACATCCCACAAGAGCAGGATACACCTTTTCTCAAGTGCTCATGGATCATTCTCAAGGATAGACCATAGGCTATCTCAACTCATTAAATTTAAAAAGCAAGTCTCAATAAATTTAAAAAGATTGAAATCATACAAAATACTTTTATAGATCATAGAGAACTGAAGTTAGAAATCAATAATAGCCACAATGTCAGAAAATTCACAAGTACATGAAGGATCAACAACACACTCTTAAACAACCAGTGATTCAAGGAAGAAATTGCAAGAGAAATCAGTAAATATCTCGAGGCAAATGAAAATGAAAATGAAAAACACAGCATATCAAAATTTATGGGATGCAGCCAATACAGTGCAAAGAGGGAAATTTATTGCCTTAAAGATCCAAAAGACCTATACAAAGAATACTATGAGATATTGTCAAAAGAAATCACAGAAGACCTAAATAAATTGAAGGGCATACCAAGTTCATGGATTGGAAGACTAAATATAGTTAAGATATCAATTCTACCTAAATTGATTTACAGATCCAATGCAATACCAATTAAAATCCCAAAAATTTACTTATCAGAAATAGAAAATTCAATAACCAAATTTATCTGGAGGGACAGGGTGTTCCAAATAGCTAAAAATATCCTGAGAAAGAAAATTGAAGTTGGAGGCCTCATGTTACCTGACTTTAAGGCATATTATGAAGCTAAAGTGGTCAAAACAGCATGGTGCTAGCATATAGATAGATATACTGGCCAATGGAATTAAATCAAGTGTTCCAATATACACCCTCTCATCTATGGACAGTTGATCTTTGATAAGGCAGTCAAGTCAACTCATGTGGGACAGAACAGTCTCTTCAGGAAATGGTGCCTAGAGAACTGGATATCCACATGCAAAATAATGAAAGAGGATCCATATCTCACACCCTATACAAAAATTAACTCAAAATGGATCAAAGACCTAAACATTAGATCTAAGACCATAAGACTTTTAGAAGAAAATGCAGGGAAATATCTTATCAATCTTATCATCAGAGGTAGTTTCCTAGACCTTACACACAAAGCAAGAGCATTGAATAAATAAATGTGAACTCCTCAAGATTAAACACTTTTGTGCATCAAAGATCTTCATCAAGAAAGTAAAAAGATAGCCTACACAATGGGAGACAATATTTGAAAATGATATATCATATAAAGGTTTAGTATCCAGAGTATATAAAGAGATTGTTCAATTCAACAACAAAGAGATAGAAAACTCAATTTTACAACGGGCAAAAGACTTGAGCAGATACTTCTCAGAAGAGGAAATACAAATGGCCAAAAGGCACATGAAAAGATGCTCAATTTCCTGCTATTAAGGAAATGCAAATCAAACTCACAATGAGATATCATCTCACACCCACCAGAATGACCATTATCCAATAAAACAGAAAATGACAAGTACTGGAGAGACTGTGGAGAAAGAGGTACACTTATCCACTATTGGTGGGAATGTCAAATGGTACAACCACTGTGGAAGGCAGTGTGGCAGTTACTCAGGAAGCATAGAATTGACATATGATCCAGCAATACCATTGCTAGGTATCTACTCAGAGGACCTGAGGGCAAGAACACAAATGGACATATGCACACCAATGTTTATAACAGCATTACTTACAATTGCCATGAAATGGAAACAGCCAAAATGCCCATCATTACATGAGTCGCCAAGCAAGCTGTGGTATATACATATGATGGAATATTATGCAGCTGTAAGACAGAATAAAGTCATGAAGCATGTAAAAACTTGGATGGACCTTAAGAACATTATGCTGAGTGAGATTAGCCAGAAACAAAAGGGCAAATACTGTATGGTCCCACTGATATGAACTGACATTAGTGAATGAACTTGGAGAATTTCAGTTGGTAATAGAGACCATTAGGAGATAGAAATAGGGCAAGATATTGGGTAATTAGAGCTGAAGGGATACAGATTGTGCAACAGGGTGACTGTAAAGAAATCAGAAATGGATAGCACAATGTTACCTAACTGAACTACAATAATGTTAGAACACTAAATGAAGCTGAATTTGAGAATGAGAGAGGGAGGAAGCCTGGGGGCACAAATAAAATCAGAAGGAAAGATAGACAATAAAGACTGAGATGGTATAATCTAAAAAACAGAAAGAAATTGGGTGTCAGTGGGCCATGGTGGCTCAGCAGGCAGTGTTCTTGTCTGCCATGCCAGAGACCTGGGTTTGATTTCTGATGCCTGCCCTTGCAAAAAAAAAAAAGTAAATTGGGGGTGGGCAATTTTAGCTCTTTGGTAGTATTCTCACTTGCCATGCCAGAGACCCGGATTTGATTCCCACTGCCCACCCATGTAAAAAAAAGAGAGAGAGAAAAGTAAATTGTATTTCCTGGCTTCTGATTGTCTGCCCCTTTTTTATTGAGCTGAATCCAGAAAACATCAAATTAATCATTTTGAAGTGTACTATCAGTCAATTTAGTATATTCACAATGTTGTGTATCAGCTTTAGTGCTAAAACATTTTTGTAATCGTCAAAGGAAAGCCCACATCTACTACCACCAAACCTTTTCAACCAGTAATCTTTCTGTCTCTATAGATTTACCAATGCTGGATATTATATATAAATAAAATCATTAAAAAAGGTGAACTTTTATGCCTGACTTCATTAATTTAGTATGTTTTTTAAATTTGTTTTTTCTTTTAGAATATGGTTACTTCATTCCTACTTGTGGCTGAATGGTATTCCATTGTATGGGTATAACACATGTTAGTTATCTCTTCTGTTTTATGGAAGATCTTGAGAATTATTTGTGCCAGTTCTTTGAATGTTTTATGAATTTCAACAGTGAAGGCATTTTGTTTTGATTGTTTCTTTATGGGGAGGTTTTTTATTTCTGATTCAAAATTTTTGCTTATTATAGTTCTATTAAGATATCCTATTTCTTCTCGAATCAACTTTTGTAATTTGTGAATTTCTAGGAATTTTTCCCATCCACTCTATTTAATTTGTTTGATTACAATTGTTTAGAGGACTCTCATACAATCCTCCACTTTCATTTATTAGTTTTATCATTGGTATTTGGTCAGTCTAGGTAAAGGTTTGGCAATTTTGTTGATGTTTTCAAAAAACCATGTTTTGGTTTTGTTGATTTTGTTCTTTGTTTTCTTTTCTATATTTTGTATTTCTCCAATCTAATTTTTATTATTTCATTCTATCTCCTAAGATTGTGTTTAGTTTTTTCTTCTTTTTATAGTTCCATAAAATGCATAATATGTAAAATTAGATTTTTAATTGTGAATTATTCTTCTTTATTAAAGTAGGGGTTTTGGGTGGACAATGGTGGCACAGTGGCAGAGTTCTTGCCTGCCATGCCAGAGACCTGGGTTCAATTCCCAGTGCCTGCTCATGCAAAAAAAAAAAAAACTCTAAAGTAGGGGTTTCAAGATATAATTTGCTTGAGCACTGCTTTCTATTCATCCCACAAATTTAGCATATTGTATTATTATTCTCATTCATCTAAACGCATTTTGTAATATCCCTTGTAATTGATTTTTCACCAAGAGTTTGTTAAATAAGTGTTATTTACTTTCCACACATTTGTGAATTTTCTTGTTTTCCTTATGTTACTGACTTAGGGTTCATTTCACTATGGCTTGGGAAGATACTTTGAGTGATTTCAGTCTTAAATTTTTTTTGACTTGTTTTATGACTAGATATATGTGTACCTTTGAAAATATTCCATCTGAGTTTGTAAAGAAAGAATATCTACTTCTGTTGTATGACATATTCTATATGGGTCTCTCTGATCTAGGTGGTTTATAGTTTTAAGTCTTCTGTTATTATTGGTCATAGTCTTACACAGCAACATCAATCATGCCTTAAGTTTTATTGTCACTACTTACATCCTTATATATTTTGTTTCCATTAGCATTGGTTTATAATTATTGCTGTAGAAATAGTGTATGAATCATATTGATAAAAAAAGTTTCATATGCAAAAAATTCATTAATTCCACTAGTCTTTGTTTGCTGGAGCTGCTATGGCAAATACCACACCATGCACTGGCTTAAACAAAATGCATCTACTGTCTCAGTTTTTTTTCACTTTTTTTTATGGGCAGGCACCAGGAAATGAACCCTGGTCTCTGGAATGGCAGGCAAGAATTCTGCCACTGAGCCACTGTTTCCCACCCTGTCTCACAGTTTTGAAGGCTGGGGGACTAAAGTCAAGGTGTCAGCAAGTCTATGTTTTCTCTCATACTTAGTAGCATTTTGGTGATGGTTGTCCTCTGTCACATGGTGATCTCTCTCATTTCTCTAGCTTCAATGTGTGGTTCTTTCCTTCTCATCTGCATGTTCAAATTTCTTTGCCTGTAAAGTATCCCCCATCTGGTGTAAGCCCAAATTCATTCCATTCTGCCAAAGAATATCCAAAGATCCTATTAACAAATGAGTCCACACTCTGAGTCACCATAATATACTTGAAAATACCATTTTCAAATGAATTCACACCTACATGAGTGTTCATTGAGACTTGTTCATACAGCATTCCACCTGAAAACACACATGTAAAATTAAATGAAACACCTCTCCCTGTCTTAGCATGTTGGTTCTGTTGGAGTATTCCTTTATGCTTAGGCCATTTAAACTACTATGTTTGTCTTCATGTCTTAATTTTCTGAAGCTTAATTCTCACACTGATGTGGCAACATAGGGTCTTCTTGGTCCTTTTCTGGATGAGCACAAACGTTTTCCAATTCTGTGCTTGGCTTTCTTGATTACCCTTAAACAAAGAAGCTTTTCAAAACACTTATTCTTTTAAATAAGTCCTCCAGCTTTCCTAGCTAGGGTTTTGATATGTTTATTATTTATTTTACTGGGCCTCTTTTCCTAGGCAGCAGAAATTTCTTTCTCATGCTAATGTTTTTATGGATGACCATCCACTTTACCACTATTTTTGCCATGACAGAGTTCTAAATTAGACTGAAGAAAGGCATTAACCCTGTATCTAACCTTTAGGAAAAGCCCTGAGGGGTTAAAAGAGATGAACAGAATTTTGGGGGATCAAGGTCTGCCTGCTCCCTCAGGAATCAGGTACACTGGAAACAAGAGTTTCTGTCTTGGGACAACTCCACATTTGAGATGAGGAGATATAGGGCTAAGCTGAAATGCTGCAAAGTCTCTTTCCTTCCTTATTTGTTACCTTCGAGTTAGCCTTCACGTTGTTTCTGTAAACATATGACTATTTCTTATGACAAATATGATTTTGAGAGTTTATGCTTTTTATTCATTATTTCTGAGGAGAAAGGAGCCATCGGAGGTAACTACTCTGATAATTTTGCTGATACAACAATCTGCACAATTTTAAATAAGAACAACACCCATATTACATCATGGCTTCTAAGGTAATGGATTTTCAGGCCTCTGCACCTTGAAATTATTTGTCTATTTTATTATGATATCTAGAATCCATTGCAAGAGATACTGACTTAATTGTTCTTAGTTGTGATCTTGACACTCAGAATTTAAAAGATCCCAATGTTATTTGAATAGAATTAAAGTTTGAAAACCACTTCTGTATAGAAGTGGAGACCAAAACAGGATGTTGCAACTCATAGTGTGAGGTATATATGTCCCTGGTATCAGCGTATCTTAGGAGCTTTCTATAAAAGTATTTTCAAAGTGTCCACTACAATCATACTAAGTCAGGACCTGAGTTTGTACAAGATTGCAAAGATTCATATGGTTGTTGAAATGTGAGCTGCATTGATTCTCAATTGTCTTCAACTTTCTACACCATTGTGCTTAAATCCTATGCAGAAAAGTGAGGATACTGCCACTGTCTCCTGATGTTCATATCCAAAAACATATCTGCTTAAAAGAGAAAATACAGATGATTGCCAAGAAAAGTTAACACTTTCTTGCAGTCTTGTACAAACTCAGGTCCTGACTTAGTATGATTGTAGTGGACTCTTTGAACTTTTGCTGTCCCAAATTGTTTCTCTCATTTGGGATGTTGTATCAAAATGAAAAAGTCTTAGGTTAAGATACAGAATAATACCCCCACAATTGGTGTAGAAAACAAGAATGTCCCTCATGCTCTAATTCTTCACATCTTCAACCCCACTTCTGATAAGATCATATTTTCAATTATTTTAAGGCTTCTTTGTATACCTCAGTTTTTAATAGTGTTTTCATTTTTAATTTTATCTTTCCAAATTTATACTGAATACAGATACATTTGCATTTCAAAAGATCAGTATTTTCATTTACACATTTTATCTGCCCAACCCCTAGCCCTAAGCTTTTCCCAAAATAGTTACATCATGAATATTTTTAAATGTATTTAGTGTTTATATTACTTTTGAATGTGTATAAGACCTTTATTGCAGTTTTGTAGTTTTTATTTTTCATTAAAAATCAGCACTTGTTTTAACGTCATTTTCCTCACTGTCATTGCATCTCATCATTCATCATCCCTAACATTTAAAAATAATTCTATGATAATTGTGAAATTACTCACAATGCTTTAATTTCAAGTCCTAATGTATCATATCTAAATTTTTTTTCACCTGACAATCCTCCTTTTTTCAACCCTGTCTGTTTTTAGCCCACTACTGAGTTCTGTGGGACTGCTGGGACCTTTGTCCTTGTGCACAATTTCTCATGCTTTTACATCTCCTTTTGTTCTACCTTGAATTGGTTTTCCTGTTTGAGTAATCCATGGTCTCACCATTTTTAGCACTTCTTTTCTTATCATAACTTCTGTGTAGTAACTTTCTCATCAGTTGTGAATAGGTGGAGAATTAGTTATGAGCATGGATGCCTGCCTGATATTATTCTATATATTCATTCAGGAAATTTGATTATGTAGAAAGACAGAAGACAAAACAAAACAGATTCATTTTTCTCTTAGAGATTTATAAGCCTTCTCTCATGAAGTGTCAATGCTTATATCTGTTTACATTTGTGATGTATATTTCTTTTCATGTAAGCTTTGAATCTTTTGTACAAGCCAATATTTCTGAAATGGGGCAATACTGTAACTATCCATTTTCACAATATTCTCATACATCTTCATTATAGGAGTCTGCAACCTTATCTCATGGGTCTGAATAGTGTATTTGCTTCAGAGTAGGGTTCAGATCAGGATACAGAACCTCTTGAGGAGGGCAGACTGTTTTGGGTCTCTGTGGTGGTGCTGGAAGATTCAGATGAGGATCTGTATAAATATATCATGTAGTTGCTTAAATTAGGGTCACAAATCTATATTTTTTGTGTCCTTTCCCCTGCAGGAATCCACAACACAGAGATTATTTATTAGAGAGATGGATGGGTATTGATAGGGCAGGAAGTTAGCAGGAAGACTGGAATTGTATTGAAATATTTTCAGTCTCAAAGCCACCCATGAGCTCACACAGTTACTAAATTAAGGCCATATGCATTTTACTGCTATGTCAGTTTACACCTAAGGAGATCTTGAATCCTTGCTTTACCTGACATGGTGGTCTGTAAGGGCCATGTGGTAATACTGGAACCTTTTTTCCCAGGCAGTTTGTGTGCACCTTCTCTCAGCAGCATCTGACACATCAATAACCTCACTTCTTCTGTGGGGGACCATAGGGTCTTCTGCATTAGTGACTTCTTCACACAGCCACCTATTCCTGGGATTCCTTATGATGATATCCAGCATAGCCTTATTTTAGATACTGGCTTAGGTATTAATAGTTTGAAAATTGAAACCCAAACTTATCTATCAAGACCCACAAAATCTCTCTGTTTCCACCAAAGTATGCACCAGTAGTAATACATTTTATTGACTCTCTCTACCCAAGTAAACTCCAGAAGGGTGGACATCAGTTCTGTTTGTCTCAGCATTTTATATCACAGTGTGGCATATTAAAAGTCTCAGAAAGTATATTGAAAAAATGATAGATATTCTGATTTAGGTATTTGTTCTTTATTAATGCCCATGTTCTGGAATTAATGTTGAGGGAAACCACTTATAAGTATTTGAGGACTATAAGTATTCAAATACTTCAAAAACAAGTATTTGAAGAAGTCCATTTCCAGTCAAGAAATGCCAGGGATGAGATAGGTTGTGTTTGGGACCTTCCTGAGACAGTTTCAGTGGTGATTAAACAAAAGACATCAATGTTCACTGTTGCAAACTCTTTCAGTGATCACCTGAACTGGTATAGCCAAGGAAGGGACAAAAAAAGGGGATTGTTTGATCCCAACTGTTTGAATTTGTGAAAAATTAAGACTTTGCTTTCAGATTAAAAATATTTTAGGACATAACTTAAGCCATAGCAGTGACAGTGAATTTTTATAAGTAAACAATTATATAAAGTATATTTTTGTCTCATACTCTTTGGGGGCATGATTCTTTTAAATCTTTAAATGATTTCAAAGATTTTCCATTTTACTAAAATTATTTTCAGGCTTCATATCTAAAATAATTAGGAATATTTGCTGGATTACTTAGTTTAAATTATGACCTCTACTATAACCTTTTTAGCTATTTTATAAACAATTCAGATTTTTGGATATTGTAGATGAAAATTTATCAGTGTAATATTGACATTTTCTGAATTCATCCTATGAGGTTTTTGATCTTCTTAGAATTATTATTTCAAGGAATATATCATGGACTTGGAGGTCTTTGATACTATTTAAAATTTTTGAAAAATTATGAGTTTCCCTTTTCTTCTTTAAGGTTTGTTCTGTTGTCTATGTGTAGTTTAGATAGATAGATAGATAGATAGATAGATAGATAGATAGATAGATAGATAGATAGATAGATAGACAGACAGACAGAGAGACAGACAGACAGATAGATAGATAGATAGATAGATAGATAGATAGATAGATAGATAGATAGATAGATAGATAGATAGATAGATAGATATAGTCAATCTACTAAATTTGTTTTAACATTTGTTTTCCCTGTTATTTTATTTTTAATCCATGTGTTTTACTTATCTGTCAATAAGGTAGATAAAAGAGCATCAGATACAAGCTTTTCATAATTACACAGTCACATTGTGAAAGCTATATCATTATACAATCATCTTCAAGAAACATGGCTACTGGAACACAACTCTACATTTTCAAGCAGTCCCTCCACCTCTACATTACACCTTAACTAAAAAGTTGGTATCTATATTATGCATGCAAATAACCTCCAGGATAACCTCTCAACTATGTTTGGTATATCTCAGCTATTGACACTTTATTTAGTCTCATTTTGTTCTTCCCCTTTTCGGTCAAGAAGGTTTTCTCCATCCCTTGATACCGAGTCCCAGCTTATTCTAGGATTTCTCACCCACATTGCCAGGAAGGTCCACACACCTGGGTGTCATGTCCCATGTAGAAAGGGGGATGTCAGTGAGTTTGGTTGTCATGTTGGCTGAGAGAGAGAAGCCACATCTGAACAACAAAAGAGGTTCTCTTAGGGGTGACTTTTAGACCTCATTTTAAGTAGGATTAGCCTATTCTTTGTGGGGTTAAGTTTCAAATGAACAACCCCCATGATTTGGGGCTCAGCCTGTTGCATTGGTTGTCCCCACTGCTTGTGAGACTATCAAGAATTCTCTACTTGGAGAAGTTGAATTTTCCCCTTCTCACCATTCCTCCAAGGGGACTTTGCAGATACTTTCAGTGTTCAGATCACTCTTGGTTTTATTGGGGCATCATTCTGGACAAACCTACAAAATCTATGAGTAGTATGTTTTCATCAGAATTCACACATTTCCACATTCAACCTGAATACAATGTTTTCTAATTTTATATAATATTTTAGACTCAAACTTCATATTTCTGATAAAGAGGGCCTGACTGGTCACTCCCTGAACTCAGAGAAACTATTTGTCTGAAACTGAAATAATTATATGTTGTTATTATTATAAATAAATATAGTAATTGTATACTCTTTATTGAGCTTATTTCAAAGCCCTGTACATCCAACCATTTATTTTACTATTCAGAATAAGAAGTTGGTTAAAATACCACCCACATTTTACAGATGAAGAAATTAATATTCCTTGGAACAAATAGGTTGTATTTAGTGATGCTTGAATTTATCCTGGGGCTCCACAAACATAAGTCATAATTGGCCACAGAAATCATAATATTCAGTCCTTCAAAAACCCTCAGTCTTCAAGTTCCTATGCTCTTTTAGAACCATGACTACTTCTGGTGTAGCTTAGCATTAGGTGTCTTCCATCCCCTAAAACAACTGCTAATTGTCAAGGCCTCCTAAGTGTCATATTGAAGGTTTCCAAGCTGTAATGGCCCTACAGAAACAATTTTGACTGCAGACATATGCCCTTCCAGATTAAAGTTTCTGGTTCCTAGGAGGAAACTCTTTTATTAAGGTACATTGTAACTATTCCCTTGATTATGAGTCTATGACACCAGGCTATCTGGGGCATTTCTCAAAAATTTCAGGCAATCCCATTAGGTATTTCAGGTTTAATAAATACTCTTTTGCATCCTTGCCATGATTTCTGAATCTCCACATTCTTGCCTTTCCACTCAAATTCAGAAGTTCATTTGAAATGTATTTAAGAAATGAAATAGGTGCTTTTGGATGTAGGTATTTTGGGTCATTAAATTTGAAAGCACTCTTCTATTGGCCTCTCATAGCAGTTGAGGCATTATTCTTTATCCCAGCTGACTTCTTTACTTCTAGCTTTGTGTTTGATTCCCATCTCTTGCTACACTTTCATGAATTTTATATTATTACTTATATGTTGTATATTTCATCTTAGAATCTACTCCACCTAAATCTGATTCAGGCCATTTGAATTTAAGCATGTTCTAAAAAGTTCAATTCTGAAACTTGAAAGAAATGTTGAAATCCTTTTGAACATTTCTTTCCAGCTGCTGACCTCTCATGCCCTTTTCAGTACAAGTTAAGAACACAGTACATTCATCAGATTCTCTCTTCCTCACATCCCATTCTCACCCTTCCCAAGCTGAGTCTTTATTCCCGTTAATTCATGGACTTCAGTCTTGTTAACAGCAATATTTTCAAATATGTTATATTTCATCAATGTAACAGTTTCATGAGATTTTTTATCTTCATTTTATTTCATCCTTAGCAGAATTTTAGTAACTCCTGCTTATGAACCCTTTTTCCCCAGACAATTTTGACTGTTCTCACAGGTTAGGTTCCCAGAACTTAATATGTAAGATATTTATTTGGAAGTGCTCTTGGGATCAACATGGTGGAAAGGAGAAGAGAGAAAGAAATCTTAAGCAGAGGGAAAACTGAAGCTGCAAAGCAGCCTTATACCTGACATGGCCCATTATATGTGGACTGTACTGAATCAGAATGGCCAGAACTATGAACCCTGATATCCATTAATCACCTGGGGATGTGTGACCTTGTGGCATGGTTCTTTCTGCAAGTGAGGCAATCCTCAAATGTCCAGATAAATAAAGGACATTGTCAGAGTGTTGACAACATTCAGAATCTGAGCAAGAAGTTCTTCACATAAGGAGGATCTAGGTGGACTATTTCCAAGTCCATCCATCCCATTGCTAGTCTCACTTAGATTTATGTTTAAATATTCATGGAGTTGTCCCTTCAGGCCTCTCTTCTGAAGGAATATGCAAGCACAAGCATATTTACCCATAATGTTACCACTACTGCAGGTATTCTTGGGGCCAATCAGTATCCTTCTACCTTGTCCATTCTACATTTCCCTCACCCCCTCCTAGCTCCTCTTCCAGTCTCAGGTGTTACTAGGTGGCACTTCCTCACCTCTGATGGGTCAGATCTCTATGTCACAATGCTTTTCTCAGGCAGGATTTGCTAAATTTTTCCATTCATTAGCAAAGTTGGATAGGGGAATATCAAAAGGCACCTAAGTAAATCATGTAGGTGCCAAACATATTCTTCCTTGACTCTGTAATATAACAGCATAACTTCTTCTTCCTGGTCAAATCAATTACTCCTGCCAAGATGGATTCCCCATTATTGCTTATAAGGCCTTGACCATAAACAGAAAGAAGAAGCCATATTAGGTTCTGGGAACCTAACCTGTGAGAACAGTCAAAATTGTCTGGGGAAAAGAGTTCATAAGCAGGAGTTATTAAAATTCTGCTAAGGATGAAATAAAATAAAGACCGAAAAAATCTCATGAAACTGTTATATTGATGAAAATATCACCATCAACAAGACTGATGTCCATGAATTAATGGGAATAAAGACTACAGCAAAGAGCCTGATGACAGCATTCTTGGCCTTATGTCTTTCAAATAAATATTAGAATCAGTTTGCTAATGTTGTCTGTACATTTGGTGTGAATTTTGGGTAGAATTTAATCATATTAATTTGGCACTTAACATATTAACATAAAGAACCATATGCTTCATGCTTGTAGAACTATATAAATTTTTAATTTTATTACTTTTTAAACTTGGAGAAAAACAGTAATGGTCTCTTCACCAATTTGAAAACATTGTGTACCTCAGGAGAGAAAGCCAGCAGACATCACCATATGCCTTGCCAGCTGTCAGAGAAACCATGAGCATCACCAGCCCTTTTTTGAATCAAGGTATTTTTTCCCTGGATGCCTTAGTTTGGACATATTTATGGTCTTGGAACAATGATCTTATAATTTAATAACTTATCTTTATAAAAGTCCAACCCATTTCTGGTATATGACATTTCTACCAGAATTAGCAAATTAAACAGATATTGGTACCAGAGAAGTAGAAAACAGTGATTTGCAAATACCAACTATGTTGGAATGGCTTTTTAAATGGATGAGGGGAAGATTCTGGAAAATTTGTAAGGAGATTGATAGAGGTTTACAGTATTCGAAGAGATTGTTTGTAGAAATGTGGACTCTAAAGATACTTCTGATAAGGCCTTAAACAGAAATATTAAATGTGTTAATCCAAACCGGAAGGTGGGTGATCCTTCCTTTGAAGATGCAGAGAATTTCATCACATTGAGTCCTGGTTGTGCATGGAAGGCAGGATTTAAATACACAAGCTAGGATAGTTAGTTGAAGAGTTTTCCAAATGTGGAAAATGTGTTCTCCTTGCAGCTCATACCGAAGTATGACAGGAAGTAGATAAGCCAAGAACTGAATTCTGATATATAAGGAAACCAGAAATTGATAGTCTGAAAAATTCGGGGCTTCCAGAAAGGGAGACCCCAGATATTAGTGCTCCAAATGAGGATGCAACAGAACATGAAATCTGTAAGTGATTTCAGAAAAAGCAATGATTGGAAATGAAGTTATCCAGGAATGATTTGTGGAAAGATCTATCATCTGATAGGTGTGATCCCAGTATTCTGCCTAAAAAAATCAACAAGTTTCCTGTGGAAACTGTTTAAACAGAATCATTGACAGTCTGGGCTAAAAGGGACAGGTTTTAGGGAAAAGAGCTTTAAAGGCAGAACCATGGAAGCTAAGGTCTAAAGCCAAGAAAACTCAGACCAAGGAAATAGGCCCACCTGTACATTTTGAGAGGGTGAGTTTACCCTGAAGAAAGAGAGTAGGCCTTCTGTCTCAAAGTTCAGGAAGAGTTTCAGGAACCTGGCCTCAGAGGGTGGAGCATAATCCTTGGGGCTTAGGGAGATCCTTCCTGCTATCCCAATTTCCTGAGTGGGTTTAGAGTGTGCCCCAGAGATGGCATAGAACCCAGGTACTGCCCCTATGCTTCTTGAGGGTGGAACCAAGATAAAAGTTGTCTCTCCAGTGTCCCCAAAGTTTGCACCCTTCACCTCAGTGTTTGAAGGAGGCAGGACCACTGCTTAGTCTCTTAGAAAGGGTGGGACTGCTGCATTCTAAAACACCAAGGAGACATGACTCTCAGACTTTGAAATCTAATGGAGTTTGTCCTGTGGGCTGTTGGAACTCCTTGATACCTTCTAGTTTCTTCCATGGAAATGGTAACATTGATCTTATAACTGTCCTTCCTTTGAATGTTGGCAACAGATAACTGGTTCTGAGTTTTTCAGATCCAAAGCCAGGGGGAAATTTTGCCTTAGGGAAGACTCTCTATAATAGAATTTGATGAGGTTTTGTACTGGTTATGACTTTGTATTCCATTTATACTACAGAAATGCTTTAAGTCTTTGTGATATTGTAAAGGCATGAATATATTTTGGATATGGAAACAATATTTGTTTTCCTTGGTGTCCAGAGGGTGGGGTTTGCTGCTCTGACATTGTTGTGTACACCCAGAAAAACCGTGTTCTTTAATCCTAATTCAATATTATTGGGTGTGTTCTTTTTTATGCAATTTTATTGAGATATATTCACACAGCATACAATCCATCCAAAGTATATAACTGGAGGCTCACAGTTTCATCGAGTAATTCATCACCATATTCAGTTTTTTTAAAATCATCACATAGTTGTGTATTCATCACTATGATCAATTTGGGGACAATTGTATCACTCCAGAAAAAGAAATAAAAAGAAGAATATCATAAATTACATACCATTACCCACTCACCTCATTGACCACTTGTATTCCAGTCTACCCCAATTTTTTTATCCCTCATCCCACCTATTATGTAATATTTTCTGTCCTTTACTCATTTATTAGGTGCGATATTTTTGATTAGGGTGTATCCATAGTGGTTTAACCACCCAATTGTGGATGGGAACTTTTGATTCATTTGTTTCCATGGAACTATGGCTCCATACATTCGAGTTGCATAAGCTTCTTATTTGATGCCTTCAGCTCATTACTTTCCCTCATCAATGTATACAACATATCTAACAGCCAACAAATATCCCTATACCTCCTATTTCCATAAAATTCCATAAAGTTGTCAAAAACATTATTCCCCAGAGCCTATCTTTGTATAAGTGAAGCATTAGCAGAATCCAATGGTGATATTCTGACTATCTCTTTTGCCAGCTCACCATGGATTGGCAGTGTCAGTCAGATTGTGGGAAACAGTCAGTAGTGCCTATGAGTCCAGTCAGTGTAGAAAACCAATCATAAAAACTCATTTTTTTTGCATGGGCAGGCACTGGGAATCAAATCCGGGTCTCTGGCATGGCAGGTGAGAATTCTGCCACTGAGTCACCATTGTACCACCAAAAAAACATTTTTAAGATTCTTTTACTTAAGAACCACTTCTGGTACCAAGCTGTATTAGCAAGGGTTCTCTAGAGAAACAGAGTCAGCAGGAGATATCTGCTAATATAAAATTTATAAAAATGTATCATGTAACTGTGGAGATGCAGAGTCCAAGATCAGTAGGGCAGGCCACAAGCTGGCAGCTCCAAAGACAGTCCTCAATGAGCTCTCAGAAGAGGCTGACTAGACAACTGTGGAGATGTAAGTGTCCAAGATCTGTAGGCCAGGCCACAAGCTGGCAGCTTCAATGAAGGTCCTCAATGAACCCTTAGAAGAGGCTGACTGGCTGAAGCAGGAAGAGTTATTGTCTCTTCTGAATCCTCCTTAAAAGCCTTATGGTGATTAGATAAGCATCACTGATTGCAGAAGACACTCCCCTTAGCTGATTACAACTGCAATCAGCTGTGGATGCTGCTAATGTGATCATGACTTAAGTCCATGAAATGTCCTCATAGCAACAGACAGGTCAGTGCTTGCCCAAGGCACCAGCACCTGGCCAAGTGGCCATCCTAACTAGAAATAAGCAATATTTTCATAATAGTGCATTAAAAAATTAAGTTAACTAAAATTATGAGGTAATTATTTTGAAAGAATTGGAATTGTTGTGTGTGCTATTTGCATGCCACAAGGATGTTAATCTATTGAGTATTGATTGGGAAAGGTAAAATTTTAAATGAATGCATGTGATACAGATTTTGAGTTAGACACAAGAATTGTTAAAATAATATGAAACAGATGAAAATTTTCCAAGAAATGATCATGATGATGAATATGCAACTATGTGATGATATTGAGAATTACTGATTATATATGTTGAATGGAATGATCAAAAGTTAAGAATGTTTGCATTTGTTTGGTGTTTTTTGGAATTTAAAAAATAAATTAAAAATTTTTTAAATAATAATAAATATGAAACCTTTATGTTTCCAAAGTATGGCTGGAAGTGTGAAGAAACAGCCTAGATTCTTCTTTGTTATTCTAACCCTGACTGCATTATTCAGTATTTTCAATATAGAGTATTTATTTTGTGCCTATTCCAAAAGTCAGGAAAGATTTTGGGAATCTGGGGTCTTGGCACAAAGAAGTTATCTGAATTACTACAATGGAGGCAAAGACCCTGAGATAAACTTTCTTGATGATGTCTTTTTTGGAAATCAACCAAATGAAGCAGTGAAAGAATTTTCATTTTGCCACACAGGATTTAAGCATGGTGAAAGGGAACATTGTAATAAATTCTGAACCAGTACTGCTCATTCTTGAATGTACTTATGAATCCCCTAAGATCTCATTAAAATGCAGATCCTGATTAGAAAGGTCTAGTTTGGGGTCTTTGATTTTTTCTTCTCTACCGGTATTTCTGACATGCCCATTTGCAGATCCATTTACTACACACCATGGGTTCAGAGCCCATTTGAGTTTTCAGCACCTTACATAAGTGGTTTCAAAAATTGCATGTATTTTTAATAAAAAGAAAATGACTTTCATATGTTTTAGCCTAGGCATAATTTCTCATTTATTTCTAGTGACATTTGCCATCATATTCATAAGAAACAAAATCCACTAATAAGAGGCAGTAAAGTAAGACTCTTGAGTTCCACTGAAATATAAATTTCAGTTCTTACTGAAAAGTTGCCTAAAGTTCTATGGTTCATTGTGGTGTAGGTACTTAAATTTTCTTCTCAATGCACTGAATATGTTTTAAACTGTCTTCATATACATCCAATATCCTTGAGAATTTGATTACCTCCACCTCAGTGATTCCACTAAATACTGCTTCATTCCACAAAGCTTCTCAACAGATTCCCTGATTCCCTTTTTCTAGAATCTGTCTGTTCTCATCTCCTAGATCAATATTCACCTGGATTTCTCTGGTCCACTTTCTATGTGTTTCTGAGCTCTTTCTGAAACCTTAATTATAGGAGCTGCAGGCCTCAGTCTCAGCTTTCTTTCCTTTTTCCTCTTTACCTAGGCAATACTTTCATTCATTTGACCTCAGGTATTATCTTATCATTATAAAATTATGCTTTCCCATCTGACTGTAATATCTGATTTCTAGACCTGAATATTTATTTCTCTAGTGGGATATATCAGTTCCCTCACCAATAATGTAGATTAACTGGTTATTATTTGGTTTTTTCTTTTTATTTATTTCTTTTTAAATTATATTTTTGAAAGATTTCTCATCTTTGATAATTTAAACTTTAGTAAGGGACTTTACCTGTGACTCATGCCTGGGGTAAAAAAACTTTAAGCAATATTTTATACAGAATACCTGCATTTCTGGGAGGATTTTCCACCTCCCAAAATGAAATAGGTCTGGATTCTGTATTCAAAATATCCTTAATTTATTTTCCTATAAATGATCTCTTCTAATGTAGCTCTTAAACTCCACAGTTCTGGGCTAATTATCTTTTTTATTTCTGAGAATAACTTTATGCCCTTGTAGAGGCCTAGTTCAGAGTAATCTGTAACCACCATCTTCACATTTATGACCAAAACAATATCATTTGCAACAAATACAATATCATTTGCCCCAAAAATGTTGTGGTATAACTGGGCTGTAATTCTCGGGCTATAAGAAAACCATGAAAATGTAATCATTGATTACAAAGATGCATAGTAATGAACTAATACAGAATTCATTTTGTTAAATTTCATAACAGTGAGTTTAAAATGAAAGCTAAAATATTACGTTAAAATCAAATGCCTGTACCAAAAATTATTTGCTTGATTTTTGTTTCTGAATTTTTTTTATATTTTAATATATGACTGAATGCTCTCATACTTTTAATATAAAGGAAATAGTGCTGGCTGTATGATTTCTGTTTGTGGTGATTGTGAAGTTCTGGCAAAGTAGTTGATGAAGGCAGCACAATATTTTGCATGTGATTATTCCCATGGCTTATATGATGGGGAGTGCTTGAGATTGGAAAGTTTATGTTGCATATATATCTCCACAATTAAAAAAGAAGAGAGAAACTATATAGACAGTAAAATTTGACTGCATTACATGATCCTAGACTGAATGTAAGGAAAAAATAGAACAAATCCTATTCATAGTAAAATCATTAATGAATCTGCATTATTTATTCTGGGAATCTTAATACTTTAAGGTACATAGGGTTTTAAAGTTCTTAGAAGATTATCTAAATTTGAGATGATGAGATATGTTATGTTCTTTCCTTTGTACAGTAATAAAATATATACGTTTAAAAACAAATGAATATATTTTTATTTGAATATATATTTTCAACACAAATAGCTATAATTATATACTACACTGATGCTCACATCTTTAGAGAATGGTGGTTGATTACAAATCCTTTTAGAGAGGTAGTTTAGTACAGACATTTTACCCCAGAATCTTTACCCCAGCATATCAAAATCCACAAGACAATCCTCTGGGAAAAGTTATGTAGGTTGGTTTTTAGATTTTAATAGGAATTAAAAGATATCTTTGTGATTTATGCATTTTGATGGCAAAGGTTGTGTTAAAGAAGGTGGGTGTTAATTACATGTATCTTTACTATCATTTGAAATAATGAGGGTGTGTTTGGATTATAGGACTGATGACACTGTCAACTGCATTAGAGGAGAGTCCCCCATGAAATGATACTTTTTCTAGAGTAATAAAGAACCTTTTTTCAATGGAATTTAGTGAGGGTGCATTAGTAAGTCTTGATTTACATGCACTTTTACCCTGTTTGGGGTCTGTTTTAAAAGAAGGAGTATTTTAACCAGAAAGGACAGTCCTTATTTACTTTCTAATGATTGGATTTGACTGCAGGCATTTAGGTCCAGGTCATTTGAGGTCAGATTAGGTTATAGTGGACATACACATTCTCTAGATTCATAATTCATTAGTGCTTTTCACAGGGAAACTTTCCTAAAATCATTCAAGGAGTAAACTCAAGCAGTTAGACCAATAGGAAGCACAGACAAATGAAGTAATACATGAATGATGACAAATTTTATTAGTGACCTGAAGGAAAGGAAATCTGCGTTTAAACCTGGCTCAACATCTTAATCATGTTTTATTTGGAGTCATGGACAAGGCAGGACATAAGAAATATTGTTCTCAGTAAGTGGATATTGATGTAAGTATAGTTTATGCTGTGCAGTAAACCTCAGGTGAGACAGAAGTTGATGTTTTGGTAGTGGAGTCAGTCTCATGAAGGTTCTCACATGGAGGGGCACCTGGACATAGGGCATAATTGTGTGAGCAAATTATATAAAAATGAGATTTTCACAATAAGGTAAAGAATCTGATTATTTATTAAAGTGATAGGTGGCAATTGAGGTAAAACTTTGATGTAAGCCTTAAGGAATTTGAACTGGGGAAACAGGCAGAAAAAATTCAAAGGCTGACTTGTGTCTTTTTCTTGACATGCAATTTTCTAAGATTAATAGACATTTCTGAACCTCTGTTCATTTCATTTGCTAAATAGGTAAATCTGCCTAAATCAATATTGCAAAAACAAGTGTGAAAGTTAGGTTCATGAGATGAGTCAACTTGGCTAGGTGAGTGTGCCAGTTATCTGGTCAAGTAAGCAATAGCATAACCATCACTGCAAAGGAACTTCATGACTGGTTAATAAACCAGAAGGCTGGTTTATAAAGTCATAACTTGGTTTATTGCATCTGTGCTAATTACATCCATGATCAAATGAGGGAATTTCTTCCACAAACAGAGAATCCAATCAGTTCAATTTAATTCAATTAGTTGAAGCCTTTTAGGGGAGGAGAGAGAACTTTCAGGTCTTCTTTAGCCAGCCAGCCCCCTCCTGAAGTGTTCACACTTCATTGGAGTTGCCAGCTAGTGCCTGTCTTATGGAATGTGGACTTATGCTTCCACACCATTGTGTGAGACAGTTTTATAAAATCTCATATTTGTAGATATCTCCTGTTGGAGATACCCTGATTAATATAATAAGCTTCCTCAGAAGAGTCTAAGTAATGTGGTAAAGGATATACCCGTTTGTTTTATTGCTATCATCAGAATCCACACCAAATACCTAGAGCACAATAATTACTTAGGACATGCTTAATCCCCTTATCAATCCTTATAGAAAATACTTATTGTATTCCTGTTATTGTACTGAGTGTTTGACATTGAATAAAAGAAAATGTGAAACTTGTGTTCACAAAGGTTACATTTTAGTCAGGTGAGAAAGTAGATGTAAGAAATAAGCAAAAACACAAAAATTTTAGGCAGTTTTTCACATTATAAAATAACATAGAATATGTATATAAAGTAAAAAAATAAAATCTAAAACAATATAAGCAAGCTGTTTCAGATACTTCTTAAGAGGATTAGATGGGTAAGTTTGAGACTCACCTACTGAGAGCAGTTAATTGATATTCTCTAGCATCACATCTCTGAACAGATTTCTCTGGGATGTATCCAGCATGTCCCACTCTTCCCGAGTGAATTCTATAACTACATCTTTCAAGTTCACTAACTCCAAAAAACATCAGAGATATAAGAATTTAGGTAGGGCCATCTGCCAATATCCAGAGTAGAATGATTGATAACATAGCACTGAGGAATTTGTGACTGTTAACAGAAATTTTAAACCACATTTAAGTTTCAAGGCATGATTCTCAATGTTGAACAGTCATCTGTCTTTCACAGGTATAGACACATACACATACACACAACTGATTATCTGACTCAATTATTTAAAAAATCTCAGAATGCACATGGCATAATATAACCTGGACATTTCCTAATAAACTGGCCATTATAACTTGCTGATGGTAATGTATGATTTGCACCTCAGCCTTCATAAGAAAAGATACTTTTCCACATATTTCAAGTAAATATACAGACTCATCACAGGACAATGAATACCCATGTTTTGCTGCTTTTATAACTATGATTAAATTATTGCCCCAGATGAGCTCAGTTTTCTCTCGTCTAAGAAATCATTTCACAACCAGTTTGAAATTTTGAAAGATCTGATGAGTTTAGGTGCAAAGTACCTTGTATCTGAACATAATATACAGGTATATTATTCAATAGAATGGCAGCAAACATTGCAGCTAATTATAGCATTCTGTAGAACTAAACAGGCATCATTGATAACTTGCAACAATGTATGCTGCTTCACTCAACTCTCCATAACTCAGGTATTCATTATAACATACAAGCACAGGAACATCAGTGACACACTCCACAGACTCCTGAGACTCCTATACTAAAGTATGGTCCTAGCTGCCCATTCCAGGGATATGAGATCTTCCAAACTCAACTTTCCCTGGGTTCTTCAAAACCAATATTCATCATCTCTTCTATCTTCATCTCCTTTTTATGTTCAAGAATAAAAGAAGTGTCTCAAGCCATTCTGGTCTCTCTGACTCTTTAAATATTTTCATAGAGACATAAATTTTACTGTACCCACTATACTCATGAATGCAAGCTAAAATTAAAGAAACAAGAGCTCTTTTCATTACTTACATTTACAAAGTTTGAATAAAAATTGTTTAAAAGAAGGGAAAGTGGGCAACGAGGACAAAAGGTAAAATTTTAGATATCTTTTAGAAAGTTATAAAAATGTTCAAATACACAACAGCACTACCTTAAGAAATTAGGAAAATAAATTATTCCTCTTTTCCTTATATTAACTAACCCTCACATTTGCCTCTGTTAGCAATGCAAAACCCTCCATCATAGCAACTGTATCACTGTACTGATAGAATTCACTTGATGAACACCAGTCTCCCTACTGACTGTAATCATCTTCTGTTACATACCTCTATCACCTAAGTTCACTGTATACCTAAGCCATTTGCTGGCATTAACAGGATCAATGAGTGTATTATTTCTCCAAAGAGGATATGCACTGAATGAGAAAAAACCTCTCTCAGCTCTCCAATGAATACAGAGTCTTAATGAAGTCTGGAACAAACTTGTAATAGAAGATTACTTATTGATGAATGATCACCATCCCAGAACCCAAGATAAATATAACTTTAGCTCAGGTCCTTAAATATCTTCTAAATGAGATTAGAATATCCATGCCATCTGCTGAAAATACATCGGTAATTTCAGTAAAAAGAAGAGTTCCTTACTCACCACTGGCTGCATGGTCAACAGCTCAGCTGACAACTGTCTTCCTCAGGGTTTATACAACACAATACATGCACTAGTTAAGAATGTAGAAAGAAGCTATTAGATTCTTTTTTTTTTTACATGGGCAGGCGCCAGGAATTGAACCCGGGTCCTTGGGCACAGCAGGCAAGCATTCTTACCTGCTGAGCCACCGTGGCCCGCCCAAAGCTATTAGATTCTTAACTTGTCCCTCATTTCCACACAAAATTCTTATGAATCCTAATCCTTCACCTGGGAAAAACCCCAGTCCAATAAACAGGAATATGAAGTATGCTCTAAAAGACTAACTTCTTTGTACATATAAGATGAAAATCATTGAACTCTATATATTCATTAGCCCATGTTTTTCAGAGACTTTCCATTCCATCCCTGATTCCAAAACATTTGGTCTCCACATCGAGAGAAAACACTGTGGATTTTCTCAGCTATCAGTATGCCTGGCTTCTGAATATCCCTGAATATTTCAACTCTCACTCCTTCCCTGCTTTACCTTGTACCTGTCCATCTGAGGATACTTCCCTGAAATCATCATGGTCCTTCCACATTAGATGTCTAATAATATCACTCTCTCAATACTTACTTATGATCTCACCCTGCTAGATTTAGATAGTAACCAAGAATCAGTGCCTTTTATTATGGGGTAATCAATTCAATGACTTGGTCCACTTTGAGGGATCAATGGATGTCTGCCCTTATACAAATATAGTCCTGAAAATTCCTTGCATCAAAATGTAGCATGTGTATATGGGTCATAATATCTCATAATCCCCATAAGTTCAGGGGGCTCAAATAATATAGAATGAAGTATTTGGAAGAAAGCTCATTATCTCAATCTGATATTAGTAAAATGGCAGTTGACATCTCACACTGTATTAATAGTTTTTAGCTGTAACATCTTTTCATTTCATAATTTATAGATGTGGAAGATATTGTTTTAAATTATTAACATTGTTAATAATTACATCATAATTTCATGGACAAATGATGGTATTTTCTGAAAAATAAGTCAGATTAATTTACCCATTTATACCTGAATTCACATAAACAATGTTGTATTAAATGTATTTGGAGAATTACATTTAGTTAATCTTCAAATTAACCATATTGATTAAGGCACCATAATTACATGGAACCTTGAGTAGGACATGAAATTTTCTTGGTTTGTCCAGAGTGATGCTCCCATAAATCCCAGAGTGATTTGAACAGTGAATAAAAAAGTGTTTGCAAAGTCCCCTTTGGGGAATGGTGAGAACAGGGGAAAATTGAACTTACCCAAGTTGAATTCTTAATATTCTCACAAGCAATGTGGACAACCAAAGCTATAGGCTGACCCCCCCAATCTTGGGGTTTGTTCATATGAAACTTAACCACACAAAGGATAGATCAAGCCTATTTAAAATTAGGCCTAAGAGTCACCCTCAAGAGAACCTCTTTTGTTGCTCAGATTTGTCCTCTCTGTCCAGCCAACACAACAAGCAAACTCACCACCCTCCCCCTGTCTACATAGGACATAACTCCCAGAGGTGTGGACCTTCCTGGCAATGTGGGACAGAAATCCTAGAATGAGATGAGACTCAGCATTGAGGGATTGAGAAAAACCCTTGAATGAGCTGAGACTCAGCATCAAGTGTCTGAGAAAACCTTCTCGACCAAATGGGAAAAGAGTGAAATGAGACAATGGGTGAATGACTGAGAGATTCCAAACCAAGTCAAGAGGTTATTCTGGAGGTTATTCTTATGCATTAAGTAGACATCACCTTGTTATTCAAGATGTAATGGGTAGGCAGGAGGGAATTGTCTGAAAATGTAGAGCTGTGTTGCAGTAGCCATGTTTCTTGAAGATGATTGTATAATGATATAGACCTTGTGTCTGATGCGCCTTTTATCTACCTTGTCAACAGATGAGTAAAACATATGGAATAAAAATAAATAATAGGGGGAACAAATGTTAAAATAAATTTAGTTTAAATGCTAGTGATCAATGAAAGGGAGGGGTAAGTGGTATGGTATGTATACTTTTTTTTCTGGTCTCATTTTATTTCTTTTCCTAAATAGATGCAAATGTTCCAAGAAATTATCATGATGATGAATGTGCAACTATGTGATGATACTGTAAATTACTGATTATATATGTAGAATGGAATGATCAAAATAGGAAAGTTTGCATTTGTTTGGTGTTTTTTGATATTTAAAATATAGTAAAAGAAGCAAGGAAAGGATTTTTTAATGGGATGGGTAAAAAGAAGGACGAAAGAGCTGACTGGAAGGAGTTCCCAATGGCCAAAGCTGGAATAATTTGAACAGCAAAATAAATAATGATAGTTTGGGGTTATAACTCAAGAATATAATAAATATCCCCAAATCCATCTTCCTATAAAGAAATAATTGAGTAAGTAAATGAGGGAATTGGACAGCTGTTTCTTATAGAAGAATTCCATTTAATAAATGTAGAACTAATGAAAGAAATGCAAAATCACCATCAGGTAAGCATTACAGTAATAATTGTTGTAGTCAAGACCTACTGGTGGATGTTAAAATCCATCAATGGATGGGTAGAAGTTTGAGGATAAACAGGATATTAGCATCACCTAAAGATATCTCCCACACTGTATTGATCAATTACAGAAGAAATATATCACTTTACAAAGGAAAAACCCAGAAGAACCACTTTGACTAAATGATCAAGATTAACATTACCCACAATAAAACATTACAACCTCATGTCCTCCTTGATATGATATACTGAGATGGAGATGGCATCAATTCTGTGGTATTCTTGCTGAAAAGCGTTACCTTAATCTAATCTAATCTCAGATAATACGAGAAACATAAATTGACAAATATTCTATGAAATGATAAACCAGTACACATCTAAAGTGTCAAGGTTATGAAAGACAAAAGAGAACTGAGGAACTGTCACAGATTGGAAGAAACAAAGGAGACATAACAACTAATTGCATTGTGGGATTCCGGATTGGGTCCTGAAACAGAAAAAGGGCATTAGGTGAAAAACTAGTGAATTTTGAATAAAGCCTGCAATTTAGTCAATAGTATTGTACCAATGTTAATTTCCTGGTTTTGATCATTGTACTATGGTTATGTCAGTTGTTAATATTAAAGAAAACTGGATGAAGGGTATGTGTGAACTCTACGTACGTTTTTTAAACTTTTCTTTAAGTTAAACATTTCAAAATAAAAAGCTAAAAAATCAAAACAAACAAACAAAAAAACCCATCATCACACGCAAAAAATAAAAATGAAGAAACCACTACAAGACCCAGAATACCAAAGCGGTCTCCCATCCAAATACTGACCAGGCACAACCCTGTTTAGCTTCTGAGATCAAGTGAGAAAGTCCCTTTACTGGTAACTCCAAGAAACTGCGCTGGGGAGGTCTGCACTGATATGTCATCTTGGGACACTCCCTGCATCCCTAGAACTGTTCAGACATCGCACGGCCCCACGCCCCGTCTGACTGTGCTGCCTCATACCCCTTCCCCCACCCTGCACACCCCACTTGCCCGCCACTGCCTGGGTCCTCCTGCATTTCCCAAACCCCTCTCCGAAACCGTCAGCGCCCCCTACCGGCCGGCTGGTCCTGCCTGCAGTTGCGCAACGGCTCCAGACCCTCCCTGACAAAGCCCGCCAGCTGCCCTGTCATCCCAGAACCCCACCGGTTGATGGACTGGCAGGAGCGGGCCAGGACAGTCTAGGCAAGGGGAAGGAGGAGGCCTGAGGCATGCTTGACCACCCAACATAAGGCATGTTTTCTGCCTCTAGCTTGTCGCCTCACCTGCAATCATCTGCCATTTGATCCGTCTGGCCCCTCCCATATCATCTAGCCACACCACCAATCCTCCACTATTTGTGACAGCGCTGTTCCTGCTGCTGGACCCCCTTGGCTAGGTACACAACCTGCTGCGTGCCAGACTTTGGCTTCGGACCTCACAGGCAACTCACATGGCACACTGGTTCTGGGGCTGGAAGGTCCCACCTGGTACACTGTGGTGCATCCAAGCAACAAGCCATCGTTGTCACATGTGCATCCCGTTCCCCCAGCCATCTGGGCGAAATTGGGTCTCTGATCCCCTCCACTCTGGCTGGAAAGCGCAGTCAGGGCCCGAGTTGGGGGCTAGAGTGTCGGGCCCTCAGGGGCAGGAGAGAGATGCCCTTAGAGCTGGCCACGGGGACTGGGTCTCACCATGCCAGAAGACCCGTGATTGTTTGGAAAGGTGGGGCTCTGGAGCCTGCCTGGGATTCCGGGAGATGCAGGCGGCTCATCCCGCACTGCCACTGCCAACATGGATGCTGCCACCATGGATGGTTGGTGGGCAGGGTCTCCCACACAGCTCCACCTCCCATGGGCCCCGCCCTCTGACCCACTGTGACCGGCGTTTGTGACACACAGGCTGCAGCCCCTGTGTTTGCGGCCATGATAGGGGCTCATGTTGCCCCCCATCATGCAAGCACCCCACAAGCCCAGGACTTCCCACTCCCCACCCCCACCTCTGTGAGGCGTATAGATCGCCTTGCTGGCTAGGCAGTGTTCAATCAGGTGGTGGGTCGGTCAGTTTCTTGATGTGATGGGACCCTGGGAAGTCTCTCTATGACTGTTTCCCAGGCTCCAATTTGGAGCCATTCACCAAGCTGTTTTGACAACTAAGTCAGTGGTCATATACTTCCTCCAAAAGGCTGCACAAGCAAACTTAAGGCAATACCCTGCCTGTCTTGGACAAACAGGTTAAAATTCCTTTCTGGGGTCAGGGAGCCCCAAGTCTAGAGCTGATATCAATTTGCCTTTAAACTTTGAAAGGGATTCATTCTACGGGATTTTTTTTCATTTCCCTCCAGAGCTACCAGATATAAGTTCTTGACTATTAATTCAAAATTTGGTATTTACAGTAACAGTAGCCAGCCAACCTAAGAATCCTCTGAGTTCCTTTTTGGTATTTGGCATGGTTACTTGCCAAAGGTCTAGCCTATAAAATGTTTCTTGTGGAGCTTTACTCCCTGAAGACAAGATTTATCCAAAAAGAGTCGGTGCATTTTAAAACTTTGTGAAGACAAAATTCAACTGTACTGCTGTTTTAGTTCTCTTGGGTTCTTCTCATTTGAATACAAAGATTTTTTCTGAGTATTTATTAAGTGGGATGCAATAAAAAGACATCTTTTAAATTTAAGCCATGACCCAAGTGTATGTGTCAGAAATATTGATGTGAAAAGTACATGGTTTAGGTACTGTGGGATGCACATCTTCTACTATTTGACTTATAGCTCTTAGGTCTTTCACAAATCTGTAATCTTGAGTTTCTGGTTTTATTAGCCCTTATTCTAAAAATCTTACAATTAGTGGCAAATGTTTTTTCTGTCTCTTGCCTAAGTGGATATTGTATAAGATGTGGTGGAATTATGTCAGCAGCAATCTTCCTGTGACTTTCTGCCCATCTTTAGGTCACCTTGAAGAGTTTTTTTTTTATGGCCCTACTTCATCAAGAAGTTGTTACTGGATACTGGTGAGTGCCTGGACCTTTCATGTATTCTGTTATGTCTGAGATCCCTGTTTGAAGAGTTGGAACTTGTAAATCATTTTGCCTGGTGACAGAGAGAGACTTGCAAAGAAATTTGTAAATCAGTTGACTTTTCTAATTTAGTAGTGTTGCAGCTGTGGGAAGGATAAGTCATTAGCAACTTCAGTCATGCCCATAAGAGGGACTGATTCATTTGGAGTGCAATTAAGTCTCAAATCTACCAAGTAATTTACTAATTTCTTGTTTACTTGGAGTAAGACCTAAGGTTCTTTGTCAGTGATCAGGATGATTTCCTGACTGGTAGTAAATGTCCCAGGTTCCATCACTTCAGGTCACTCTCCTGCTCTCAGCTTAGGCACTGGATTGCTGGAGTCCGTTTTGTCTCCCTTTGCATCAAACCAGGATGTTCCTGTTTCCAATGCCCCTCCCACTTGTCGCATGCACACTGCTGGGGGTCAAATGATTTCCTTGGGGCCTCAGGGGTATTACTTTTCATAGACTCCTTTTGCTGCTGAGAAGTTTTACTCTTGACAGCTCCTAAGATTAGCAATTAACTTAGTGTTATATGCAATCACTTTCTTTTTGTCCTTTTCTTGATGTGTATCACAATTATTGAAAACAATTTCCATTAATGCTGATCTCAGCAACCCAAGTTCACCCTCCACTTTCTGCAATTTCTAATGAATGTCAATGGCACTCTGACAAATAAAGCACTGATTTACCCGGTTCCCATTATGGGGCCTTCTGTGCTTACATTATGGCAAGCTTTGAATAAATGCCTTCAAGACATTGATTGATTTTCATCTGGCTTTTAGACAATATCTTTTATTTTACTTAGGCTATTTTGTTAAGACACTCTATTTATTAGTCCCACTGTTATGCATATTTAATAGTGATCACATTTTGTCCTACCAATTTATTTAGTTGAGTTCCAAAAGGTATTTGTATATCAGCCCAATTATGATTATATGTTTTAAAAATTACGTTAAACAAGTTTTCCATTTTCCTGGGATCCTCTTGATAAGTGGAAATCAAGCTTTGTCAATTGTATACATCTGATGTAGAGAACGGGCTATGCACATGCATATATCCTCCAGCTTGGCTCTGATTATGTATTCTAGCTGGCACTTTTTGGAGAGGCATTAGTCCCTCATTTGCCTTCCAGAGGTACAGATACAAAATCTAAAAAGCATGCCACTCTAGATATGAATGGGAGGCCATTTCAGGGAAGTTCATAGGCATCAGAGTCTTCTCTTCAGTCTTTTTTTATTTATTTTTTTAAATAACAAAAAACACCAAATGCAAACATTCTTATTTTGATCATTCCATTTTACATATATATTCAGTAATTCCCAATATCATCACATAGTCACATATTCATCATCATGATCGTTTCTTGGGACATATGTATCTATTCAGAAAAAGACATAAAAAGAAAACAGAAAGAAATTCATACATACCATACCCCTTACCCCTCCCTTTCATTGATCACCACCATTTCCAACTAAATTTATTTTAACATTTTCTCCCTATTATGTACTTTATTACCTATGTTCTAGTCATCTGTTGACAAGGTAGATAAAAGGAGCATTGGACACAAGGTTTTCACAATCACACAGTCACATTGTGAAAGCTATATCATTATATAGTCATCTTCCAGAAACATGGTTTCTTGAACACAGCTCTACATTTTCAGGCAGTTCCCTCCAGCTTCTCCATTACATCCTGGACTTCAGTCTTCTGACAAGAAGCTGGAAGGAAAGGAAAAGGAGGGAGTGGTGAAGGTGTGGGCTCTGGTGGGAAGAGAAAGGGGAGTGCAAGAATTACAGACCCTAGGGCTTTGGAAGCTACAAGCCTGGGCCTAGAAATCTTGGCCACTAATTTCTCCTCCTGTAGTTCAAAAACCTCAATAACCTATGGGATGAGAATTTCCACCAGCTCTTTTCTAACTGAGAGGTTGGTGCCTTCCTTTATTTCCTCTTGAGCCAAAAGTTCAGTAACTCCCAAATTCAGGCTGACTTGGCTGGTGGGTAAAATGACATGCCTGGAACATTTTCTCTGCAGCTTTTCATTCTGAACTACAGCAATAAAGCACTGCACATACAGAATTTCATCCCATTTGTTCATTCTCTTACAAAATACATCTACAAACAAAGCAACATTATGTTTTATTAATACCTGGATTGGTCACTTGTAGGCCATCCTCTAATTCAAAATGGGGCCAAATTACTTTGCATAAACTTTTCATGTTTTTCTTTGTCATGGGCTCATATGCAAATTGTTCCCAATACTTACGAATGCAATTTAAGGTATTATCCTCATTATTTTCTTTAGATTTCTAACTCATATTATTTCCTTTCTTTTGCTTTTAACACTCACTAGGCAATGTTTGAGAGAAAGCAGGGGGTGACAACAAGACAAAAACCAAAGCCAAACATAGGTAACCGAATCTCAAATTTCTTTTGTGTGTCACTGGTCACCCAAATAACCAAATCTAAATATGGGCACCAAATTCAATAACCTTTAATTCCAGGGGCTTCTCTCTTTCCAAAACCAAAATTTCAAGTGTGGTTTCCAGTTACTACTTTGACAGGAGTTTAAATGTCACTGAATAACAAATCAAATCAAGCATACAAGACCTGTAAACTTATTACCAAACCTGGTTTCCTCTGCGGCCAACCACTGTTGGGGCCCTAGACACCTTGGGCAGGAAACTTTCTCATCCACCCTACGGAAAAAATTTCTTGAATTGTCAAAGCTCTAAGACATGCAAATGTCTTACCTCAAGGGGTCAAGGAATCCCCCAAGAAGCACTTTGTGCAGAAATTGAGCCCCATGTTGAGTGCCAAATTGTAGATGGGGCTTTCCTCAAATCTGAGTTTATTGCTTAGTGAGCTAAATGCTCACAGAATGGCTGATCAGGAAAAAGAGGTTTATTTATGCTGGCAGGAAGTTAAGGGAGAGTTTCCCAAATCAACCTCCTCATACTGATTTTTCTATTGGCTTTTATCTATGCTAGACAGATAATCATCTTGCGTAATAGGTAACAGAAGTCTGGAACTTCAATAGTTTTTTTCCCCCAGTTATTTACTACTTCCATTAGGATTTACATCTTCTGTGGCACCTGTGGGATGATGCTTCCAAGCCTGGAGTGACAGATAAATCTCATAAATATCTGGGTGCAGACTTACATTGATATATTGCTACTCTGTGAGACTAACAGCTCATACTCACAGTTTGCTTTAAATTTTTTTATCACTTTTTTGCATGGACAGACACCAGGAATCAAATCCAGGTACCCAGCATGGCAGCTGAGCATTGTACCATTGAGCCACCACTGTACTTCCCCAATTTTATGATTGCATTTTAAAAGATGCTATTACAATAGTACAATATAAACATACAAAGTAGTATTAAACAAAAATCTATCCATCCTTTACCAGAGTCTGTCAGTGCTCCTTACAATAGGCAATCACTGTTTTTGTAAGTTAAGATTCTTCAATAAATTATCTTTGCAAATATAAGAATATTTACATACAGTGCATTCATATGGTTTATGCTTTTGTGTGCATGAGTTTGTACTTTACTGCTCAGTATCTTGATATATTTTCAATACCAGTTGATTTTCATCTAACACATTCTAAACTATCTTCATTATACATATCTTAGTTTCAAAGCTGAGATCACAAATACAATAAAATAGATTAGTTTAAAAATAGACTCAGGTTTCAGAGGTTAGAAAGTTTGCTTCCTCCAAGAGTCAGTATCTTCTAGCTGGCCAGCAGTCCTTGGGGTTCCTTAGCTTTTCCCTGCTGATAGCTGGAAAATATGGTTACTCTGGCTAAGCTTAGCAATCTACTCTTTTTACTTGAACCAGAAGGACTTTAAACAGACCTTCTCAGTTCTATTTACAGAAATATGATAATACACTGGCATCAGGAACACATTGTAGACTTCCAGAAAGTGATAGATTGAGTTGGGTCAAGTTCACCCCTGCAACAAACAGGACAACTAAAGAAGACACAGAAAAAAAGACAGGAAGAGTGATTTCAGGGTATAAGTAACCTGTGGCAGTCTTCTAAACCATATAGGGAGGCCCTGATTGAGAAAGCAGAATTGGGATGCAGAGAACTGGGGACACACCTGCTAGTGCAAATAGCCAAGCATGTCCATTTCCAGATGGAAGTCCAGAGCCATCAGAAGGGCATTACAGAGAGAAGGAAGTAAGTAAAGCTGCTTCCCTCAAACATGCAACCTTCATGCATGCAACCCCTGCCTTGTGACTCATTATCCCTCCCACATTCCCCCAATCCCATCAAAGTACCCCTGCTCTGACCCCATCCATGTCCCTGCCCCAAATCCCACCCTACACATGTGAACAAACCTTTCTCAACTTGGCTGACCTCTCCCATGCAGAGTAACCCTGCCCTCCTGAGACCACATACCGGCATCCAGCCCCTCAACCCCACTGACCCCTCCCTGCTCCCTGTAGGCAGTCCCCTGTGTATCCAGGTTGCAGGTACTCATGTTTATATCTAGACCACTGCTGCACCCAGGCCATAGAGTCATGCAACTCCATGTGCAACCCACCATGCTGGGTATATGCACACATCAGAATCCAGCCCCCCAGATGTGTACATGCACACTCACCCACAAATGCCACACAACCTCAGCTCTGGGCAAATGCTGACTTGTGCATCCAGGCCACAACCACACCCAGCCCATGTAGACACAATCCTACCTCTCTGCCCCAAAT
>PVIY010013778.1:0-58284 GCA_004026745.1 Myrmecophaga tridactyla | reverse complement strand
ATACAATGGAATATTATGCAGTTTTAAGACAGAATCAACTCATGAAGTATGTAACAACATGGATGGACCTTGAGGACATTATGCTGAGTGAGATTAGCCAAAAACAAAAGGACAAATACTGTATGGTCTCACTGATATGAACTGACATTAGTGAATAAACTTGGAATATTTCATTGGTAACAGAGACAATCAGGAGATAGAAATAGGGTAAGATATTGGGTAATTGGAGCTGAAGGGATACAGATTGTGCAACAGGACTAAATGTAAAAACTCAGAAATGGACAGCACAATGCTACCTAACTGTAATACAATTATATTAAAACACTGGCTGCGTGTGAAAATGCTAGAGGGAGGAGGGCTGGGGGCATAAATGAAATCAGAAAGATAGACGATAAAGATTGAGATGGTATAATCTAGGAATGCCTAGAGCATATAATAATAGTGGCTAAATGTACAAATTTTAAAAATGTTTTTGCATGAGAAAGAACAAAGGTATGTCATTACTGTAGGGTGCTGAAAATAGATGGTAATTAATATTTTAAAATTTTACCCTATGTGTGAGACAAAAGCAAAAAATGTTTATTTGGTACAAAATTTATATTTTGACTAGTGCATTTCCTAATATAACTAACGTAGATTGCTTGATTGAACACCATAAGTACTTGGAATCTTGGGTAGGACATGAGATTTTGTTGGCTTGTCCAGAGTGATGTCCCAATGAATCCCAGAGTGATTCGATCAGTGGGTGGAAAAGTATTTGCAAAGTCCCCTTCGGGGAATGGTGAGAATGGGGAGCAATTCAACTTCCCCAAGTTGAATTCTTGATATTCTCACAAGCAATGTGGACAGCAAAAACTATAGGCTGAGCCCCAAGTCTTGGGGTTTGTTCATATGAAACTTAACCCCACAAAGGATAGGTCAAGTGTACTTAAAATTTAGGTCTAAGAGTCACCCCCAAGAGAGCCTCTTTTGTTGCTCAGATGTGGCCTCTCTCTCCAGCCAACACAACAAGCAAACTCACCACCCTCCCCCTGTCTATGTTGGACATGACTCCCAGGGGTGTGGACCTTCCTGGCGATGTGGGACACAAATCCTGGAATGAGCTGAAACTCAGCATCAAGGGATTGAGAAAACCTTCTTGACCAAAAGGGAGAAGAGTGAAATGAGACAAAGTATCAATGGCTGAGAGATTCCAAACAGAGTTGAGAGGTTATCCTGGAGGTTATTCTTATGCATTAAGTAGATATCACCTTGTTATTCAGGATGTAATGGAGAGGCTGGAGGGAACTGCCTGAAAATGCAGAGCTGTGTTCCAGTAGCCAGGCTTCTTGATGATGATGGAATAATGATATAGCTTTCACAATGTGACTGCATGATTGTGAAAACCTTGTGTCTGATGCTCCTTTTCTCTACCTTGTCAACAGACGAGTAGAACATATGGAATAAAAATAAATAATAGGGGGAAAATGTTAAAATAAATTTAGTTTGAAATGCTAGTGATCAATGAAAGTGAGGGGTAAGGGGTATGGTATGTATAATCTTTTTTTTTCTGTTTTCATTTTATTTCTTTTTCTGTTGTCTTTTTCTTCTTTTTCTGAATTGATGCAAATATTCTAAGAAATGATGAATATGCAACTATGTGATGATATTGTGAATTATTGATTATATATGTAGAACGGAATGATCATATGTTAATTTTTTGTTTGTTAATTTTTTTAATTAATAAATAAATAATCAAAAATATAATAAAAAAAAGGACAGTGGAATTAGTAGTCATTTTATGGGCTCCTCTTACAACTTATACAAACTTCTATCATAGGATTCACCATTTTGCTTTGATATAATCTATTCATATAAATGTCTCCTCTGGTTTTTAGCAATATCTCAGAAGAACAAGTGTAGGCTTATTTTACCTTTGTGTTCCAAGTTTACTCAAAGGTTTCTTAATCTATCACAAATTCTGGAATTCTATATATATTGATTAAATGGAATTGAACTACTTTTTGTCTACCTCCAAATTCTACTCCTCTTTTACTTGATTTCTTGTGATCCTCTGGTCTTCTGACCTCAGTCAAGACTTCATTTTCTTCAGATAGCTATTGTGCTATCTGTCTGGCTATCCATCTAACTGTGCTGCAATGGATTCTAAACCTTCCCCATTCTCTGACCTGATTATCTGATCTATCACATTGTCTGATCATGATAAATTTGAGCATGAGAGATTGCCAACCCTAGCTCATCATCCTGTTCTTCGCAAGCCCATATTCTGGCACTGATACATATGAGAGTGTTAATTAGGAATCAGGATAGAAGAAAGAATGAAAGGTATGAGACACGCTACCAGACAGACTATACAAATGGGGCATGGAAATATATTGTCAGATAACCTTAGTAATATGGCAGTAAATATAGGTCTAGATCATTTGGTCTCTTCCTCATGTAGACTTATCCACAAAATACAACATACAGACACACATTGGAGCAACATTTTTGTAGGGCAAATTGATTGAAAGTCCTACCTATCCTCTGATTTTCTTGCCTTTCCTCTTTTACTTCTCAATAATTTCCCTTGCTGCTGATTAGGAGATTGAAGTAGAATTATTCTGCAGTTAAATTTGTGTTTGAAGTTCTCACATTGCTACCATCTTTTTTGAGTCAATTAAGCATACCTTTATCATGTCTCCTGAGGGGTTACTCAGCATGTGCTAAATGGTTTAATTAAAATCTGTCCTCTTTCTGTAATGCCCATTTGGAGGAATACGTTTCTCAAAATAGCAATTAAATATATAGCAATCTATTGTTTGGAAGAAAAAAGAATCACCAATTGTACCCTAAAGATAAACAAGTATACTTTCGATCATTTCACTTAAAGTCCTACTTTACAAATACATAACGACATTTTTCTCTAATCACCTAGTTTTAGGAATTTCAATGTCTTACAATGAAAATCAGGTTGTGACTATTAGTAGCATGGTCAGGAAACTATACAATGATAGATTTAGTGATATTGCCAATAGGAAAGAAGGGATGGTGGACAAAGAGTAGGCTTTACAGATAAACCCCCTCTAAGTTTACCAGGACGAGATTTAATCAACCTCTTTACAAATGGCAATGTAAATCCACATGAGGTTGAATATTATTGTCTCCATTTTATAAATGATGATATTGGGGTTTAGAGAGCTTTAGTAGTTTCCCCCAGATCACTTACATATTAAGTGGTGGGTAAGAATTTAAGCCCAACTTGTCTGACTCGGAATCCATGTGCTTCATAAATGTACTCTCCTTCCTTTCCAGAAGAAACCAATGGAAGCTGACACTCTAATCTGAATTTGGCAAGCCAAGTCTATACCAAATACTACAATATTGGGTGGAACTTCACCTTACTTCTTTCTTTTTCCTAAGTCTGGATTTAAGTTTCTACTCTTCTACTTACTGATTTATTTTAGGCAGATAACAGGGCCACTTGGACCTCAGAGCAGAATGTCCCAGTATTTAGGTTGTAAGATGCCTTCTCCAGCAAAGAGCATAGCAGTCATAGAAGCATCTATGATTACTTCTAAGAATCAACAATATTTCAGAGATCTAGACCCATACCGAAGAGGTATCTAGATTTAATAAGGAAGAAGAAGGGCCCAAACCTAGGGAAGAGAGGGTAAGATAATATGGCTGAGATAAAGTACTGTGGGTTTCAGCCCTATATTGTTGTTCTTTCAGCTGAATTCTTAACTCTCATTTCTCACACAAGGACCTAACACAAGACGGTCTGGGTAGGCTTTGCAAAGTTTAATGCATCCTAACTTCTGGTGGCTCTCCCAAATCATCTCTAATGTAGACAGGCAGAGAGCAATAGTGAATCCTAAATTGCTACCCATTTCTGCTGGATCCATTATGTAGGGAACAGAAGGCTTAATTCTCTAAGGTTGGACTCTCATGCATTTTCTGCCAACAATAAATTCATTCTAAACAAAAAGAAAACATTAAATTTTAAACCTATGAATATCTTTAAATGGCTAAGATACACACTAGAATTGAGTTGTTGTTGTACTTACTAAGTCTGTTCAATGATTGAAAATCATTTTGCAATGGTATTCTAAATTCAATGATTCATTTACAATTGTTCTGGGAATCTACACATTTGGCTATTTCTTCTATGGCTAATAAAGCAATCCTTAAATATAGGAGCCTAGAATTCTCTCCACGCAGGGAGCAAAATTTCAGACTTGCTGGTTCAGGTATACTGGGCTCCTGGAAATGCATTTTTTAATAGGCTTGGTTTACAAAGGGAATTGCTGGTAACCCTAGAGCATGTTAGTTTTCCCAATATACTATTCTTGAACAAGAATTGGTTGCATAATGAAAAACAGAGAGAAGGCGTATGGAGGATGCTGTTTGGGGAATCTGTCTTGAACGACATATGTGTGCTTATATAGTGTGCGTGACTGATGTGGATTTAGAATCTTCCAAGGCAGCAACTGAATTTACAAAAGCTGAGGCATAAGGAGGGAAATATAACCAGGAATCTACTTAAAAGGGTTATCTGAACAAGTTCACAACATGTGACAGCAAAACGAGAAGTAAGGCAATATTTGAAGTGGTAGGTAGGATTCAGCCAAAATCACATAGAATACTCTCAGAAAATCAAATGAAAGGAACCTTCCCAATGCTAAATAACAGTTCCCTACCCTTCGTTTTGCCTCCCTCAGTCTAGCATGGCAATAGACTCTATCATGCCAAAGTTGCACTTATCTTTTCATCTTTGTTCCTTTTTGCCATTTCTAGCAGTAGCCCATTGACTCCAGCCTTGTCCTGTGACCTGCTTCAGGGTCACGCAGCTGTTGCTAGAGCATGAGTAGTGATTAGAACTGTTCTCCCTTTTTTAAAGCATTGAATTCTCCCCCACAAGATTATGGGACAACCCTTTCTTCACCCCTTACCACCAGCTTTTTATTTCTGCAAATGTATTGAGCAAGGAGCTGCCATTAGAAATTAGATAATCATTCTACAAAAATGTCTGCTTTATTACATATTTTAACACCCCTCATAGAAATAATTAACTATGGATTTCAAGAATTAAAAGAAAAAAACTCACAGCCTGTACAGAAACTCACTTGAAGAGATTGTTTTCAGCAAAGTTCCTCATCTTCTCCCATAAAAGTCAGAGAAGATGATGACAGTCCAGCTGCTCGGCAAGGATTGCTCACCCTTTACGGGCTCCCAGACGCTTTCGTGCAACATAAAGAAATTCATAATTTTATTGCCTCATATTCTCTCAGCATGAAGAAGAATTTACATTTCTTAATTGGATTTCTTTCTCTTGGCATGAGAAACTGCAACTATCTGACTAGACTCCACTGTACAGAAGCCCCCAAGAAGCAGTATGACTTATTGATAAAGCAGGGAATAGAGCAAAGTTTCTCAGTAAAATCTAAGGACTACCTACACAAGGGTTTTCTGTAATGTATTGAAAAACTATACACTGGGAGGCTGGCTACACTCCAGAGTTAGTGAATCAGATTCTCTAGGGGCAGGGCTCAGAAATCTGCATTTTAAAGGCTCCATGTTTTTGTTTAGGTATACTTTTGAGAATTACCAATTTAACAGAAATGATAGAGATTTTGGAACCTATATGTAAAACCCTTACTTTAGCTGGTGTGATCTGTATGAAAGGGGCACTTGTACCTGTGCTCTTCAAGTTCTAAGGGTACCACTATTTAAAAGCAGCAAACCAGGAATTCATGTGGTTAGAAGAATCCTGAACTATTAAATCTAAGAAAAAGCTTGGAAGGACTTTTAAGCCTATTCCCCTATATACCTAGCATTTTCTCTTCAACTCTAACTCTGGAGGCACAATTGTGTGCCTGGAGAATATCTAAAATAAGACACTTCCCAGTAAATGGCCAGTAAATGTGGACATTTTTATTCACAATCTGGAATTCATCATGCTTCAGTGGGGCAGTGATGGGACCTAAGCATGGGTGCCCATTTACAAGTTCAGAATAGCACCTATGTAAATAAAAGCACTTTTGCTGGGGGTTGCAAGGATGTGGTAGAATAATCTGATGATAAGTCCTGCTCTTCATACTGTATCCTTATGAAATAATAGTATAGTTCTAAGAAGTCTTAAATTGTCACACTGGAATCTCCTGTTTCTCCCTATTGAGAGCAGGCTCAGATACCTCGGGAGGTTGAGCTCATTTGGAAGAAAAAAAAGGTGGAGAAAATATTTCAGGTACATCTACATATTTGTCCATGAGTTAGATGTTCTACGTACGTTATGTCAGTTAATTATAACCCAATAGAGTGTATACTATCTCCATTTTCCATATGAGGAAGCAGAGAGGTTTTAGAAGCTAAATCATTTTCCATGCTTTATATGTGACTAAAATAAAAATTTGAGCTCAGTTCTGGCTGGCTGGTTCCAAAGCTTGTGCCTTGTCTGGTTAGAAAGAAGTGAAGAAAGAGGATTGGCAGAAAGGGAGGGAAAGAAGCAGAGGAGTAAATGTAAGAGAGCTAGAATCACCTCCCCCTCAAAAATGTTAAGCTTACCAAAATTGGGCAATTGCTAAGAAAAATTGCTATAGTGACCCCAAAGGGAAGAAAGAAAGGGCTGCAGCATATGTTCAGGGACAGTATAGTTTTCCTGTGAAATATGTTGCAATAGTGTTCATAAAAATTTACCATTTCCTAAGAAAGAGTATAGCTCTGGCATTCTGATTTGGCATGAAACACACACATTTATGGTGACTTATAAGCATGCCTTTACCCACTAGTAGAAAAGAGAGAACAAGAATATCCACTAGCCATTCATTTTTGCAAACATAGTCGCAAATGTTTTGCAACAGAGTTCTATTTCTATGCATATGTCAACTGGAGACATTTTAGGTCCTATCACAACACTGTCACTAAATGCTTTCACTTAAACATTTTTTTCTTTCTCTTGTCTAAAAATAAGTTGCAGTGCATAAAAAGCAGGATTTCCTTCAAAATGCAAGTCTCCAAATCGCATGACTCTTTATAAACAGAAATTTTCATTATGAAATGTCAGCTTCTGAGGTTAGCAATCTAAGCCCATGACATTTTCCCTGTATTTTTAAGAAAACTCAGAACTCCATGTAAATGATTCATATTTCATTAAAATTACAGCCTCATCAAACCTTTTTTAACTTTAGTTTTAGCCTTTAGGGCAGGGTAGATTAATTGTAATTAAGAGGGAAAAGATGTGTGACTTTGACTCAGTGCTAGCTGAAAAATTCTGAATGACCAGAAAGTTAACTTCCCAAGCTTTGAATAAATATTTTATAAAATGACAACAAATATTTATAGTGAGCAGACTTGCTTCCTCAGAATTGTCATGGTGTCTATGAGTGAAGATTCTATATTGATAATTTTCAATATATAATGAAATGTGGGCCACTGATAGTATCAAGCTTAGAATTAGATACTCCTAAGAAAATCCAATACAATGTAATATGACTGCATATATGTTCAGCCCTGAGGACAGAATATACACAAGAACCACGGTTTTGTTTCAAACTGATTAGCTGACTCTTCATGAGCCAACGTCAAAACAAGCATGCCCCTCTTCCCTCATGTGGCATCTTTAAGTTCCCTGCACACCTAAGGTTCCTCTTGGCGACATTGCAGGCCACATGAAAGACATAAGGATCTACTACCTCATAGCCCAAAAGCAGGACTTCTCTTCTGAATATGTGATATCCAGGATTTCCATAAGACTGGATCCATAAAAAAGGGGTTCTACTGGGTGGAGGTGTGATGGTAAGTACATGGGTTCACTGTTATAAACTTCAACTCACTGCATTATTGGACTGACACCATCAGGTCAATCTCCAACATTCTGGTCACTGCACATCAAATTCTGTGGCTTCTATTCATTTCTTATCCATATAAATGGCTATCTCTACCTTTCTCAGAAACATAAAATAACTATAATACTAATCATATTACTCTCCTAGGATTAGCATTATCTTCCCTCTCCCTTCTATACACACAAACATACATACACAACTTGTATGCAATATTTTACTATAAAAGGACACATTTTCTACATGCATATATTAAAGTAAAGCAAAACTACTCCTTGTCCCTTGCCCAACTTGATTATTTTATATTTCAAACTCTCTATCAAAATATTAAATACAGTTTTTTAAATCACAACTTGACTAGAAAAATTGCAAAGGGGTATGAAATAGCAATTTGCATGTGACAACAAATGGACAGTCAATATATTTGAATAAATATATTTGTGAGCAACAAAAAAAGCTAACTAGAAACCAAATTAGATATCGTTCTTGACCTATAAAACTGGGAAATAAAGGTGGATGATATTTAAAAACAAACAAACACAAAACTTCACCCACTATTTTGACTAAAACTTAATTTGGAGGACAAAGCTTAGTGTGAGATCCTGATGGACATAATGCTAATCCAAGAGTGAGGAAGACTTCTCCTTCCAATTATACATAGTGCTGGACCAGAACGAATTCCCATATATCAGATAAAAACCAGCCCCCCTGTGGCAACTATGTTCCAAAACAAAAAGGAAGGATCTAACCTGAGGATGCCTGATTTATTATTTCAAAATTCAACAATCATATTAACTTAGTCTATCTTCTCTGGAGGGTAGTGACCAAAGAGGTCAGGAATGTAACATATGGAAGGTACAGTTCACTTCAAAAGAAACATGAAGATTGGAGGTTAGAAATATCCCCAAAAATCCCTACCCATGAAGGTTTTACTATGGGATCAATTGTTGTTTCTGAAAATCCACTAGTCAACATGTATTCCTTTGAATAAAGATGTATTTGGTACTATTATTTATTTATTTATTTATTTTAGTATAAATGGCCCTAGGAGATAAAACACCATTCACTCCTAAAACTTTTGCAATGTGAGCTGAGATTAGAGCAGCCTCAGGAAGGAGAGGCATCAATGTGGAAATAGGTAGGGGGACTAGATTACCAGTCAAGATCAAATGAATAATTACAATAACTAGATCGCTGGACTGGGTCGGGAGCTCTACTTTCACTTTTGACAGTTCCTTAAATTTTCAGAAACTCAGCTATCTCAGTTGGGAAAAGTAGAGGGTTGAATTCATTGACATCTAGAGCTCCATCCAGTAATAACTACCAATTATGGAGTAACTGGAAGTAAAAATGGAGGCAGGACTGCAACCTCAGTTGCTAGTAGTAAGAGCAGAAGGAGAAACCAAACTGCATCGCAATCAGACACACATAAACCCTAGGGAATCTCAGTCGGTTAAGGTAAAATATGGACCTGTTTCTGTTTTGTTTCACCTATCAGCATAATATCATTAGTAAGAAGAGAGTTCCCTTGGTCCATTTTTTCAGGCAGCATGTACACCTTACTCTCATCATCAAAAACTTAAAACCTAGGAAAAATGCAAGTAAAAATTCTTATAAATATATATACCAAATATTTGTGTAGACATCTATGTTCCACTCTTTAATCAGGGCCAAAGTAGAATTCTCTTTGGTCTCTCTTCACTTAGGAGAATAAAAAATAAAAAGCATAGAGAGTGGACTGATGGAAAATTCATAGTAATGAATTCTGAAACCAGAATCACCATAATTACACGCAGTTCATAAGTGCAAATGGTACCCATCTCTTGGCAGATTAAAACTATGAGTGATGTGCAATACTGCAAGTGAAACATGCCTTTTTAATAAACCACTCAAATCAACACTCCTATAATCCCTTGACATAAATGCAAAAATTGTATCTGTAAGCCTAATAAAATCTCATTTGTTTTACCTGAAGGTCCTATGAACCACCTGGTGCCTCTCTTTGCACTTCTGATTCTCTATTAACTTATGCTTGGTAGAAATAAAGGCTTTTATATGATCATTCTTTCTACTGGCTTTCAATTATTAGGTCATCACATGCATCTGGAGCAAGCAGTCAAATATGAAACTATCAGAATCAATGTTGCAAATGCTGAATGAGATTAGCAATTCTAGATTGTAAAATTTAGACTATAATCAGGCCTCTGATTATTGTGTAATGGCAGAGTGGAGGAAAAATGAATAATGCTAGGTTATATTCACAAAACATTTGATTCTAATAGCCTCAACTTTTGTTTAGAAAGTTGGTGTATTATTGCTATAGTTATATCTATATATATTTCATCATGTCAATATCATAACATATCAATAAAAATATATTCTTACCTTTGATTCAAGTGTAATGATGTCTCAGAAAAAAAGAAATAATTCAAACAGGCAAATATAATAAACGTGTATTTTTAAATTAAAAAGATTGCTGTTCAGAGGTAAGGTCAGTTTAGGGATTAGGAAAGAAAACTGAAGAATTTCTTGAGATATAAATATTGTGGCCTTTCCTTATTAAAAACTTTTAGATAAGAAAATTAGTAAAAACAAAATTAAAAAAAAGAAAATTAGTAGCCAACTACTTTCTGATACAGCTTTAAGCAACATGGACTTTAGATAGGAAACATTTGTTTTTCATGACAAAATCACCACGCAGAGAAAAATCCACTAAGAAAAGGTTGGCAAGCCAAGCAAAGAAGGGTTATCCTATTTATGGTGTCTCTATTGAAATTTCTGCAAGGTTAGCAGAATGCGACTAAATATTTTTCTCTCCAGATTTTGTCCAAATGTGAGCAGGGAAAAGAGGATGGTCTGTTGTCAAGCATAATTGTCAAGTCTCCAGAATTTAGCTTCAAGCTCCTTATCCTGTTCCCCTTTTAATTTTTTTCATTCTGTGGTGCCCTCTCTCATCTCGAATTTTGGGTAACTTACAACTTCTATTCATTAAACCATTGCCTACCTTTGACAAAAAGGAAGAAACTAACGCTAACTATGTGACTACAAGCTTAGATTTCATGGCAGCTTTTCTAGTCCCAACTGATGCTGGAACATCTTCTTTAACATCCTTGTCTTATTGCCTTCCACAGAGAGCTCACAGCTTCCCAAGACTCTTCATTTTTTATTTAGATAATCCTAATTATATTTTTAAAGCAAATCTTCGCATTGAACTGAAGTCATCATCCTTTTATTTTCCCCCTCTCAAATTCTAGTTCAGCCATTTATTTTCTACCTGACAGCAATTTTAAAGCATTAGAAGTCAGATCTCTATGTCCTTGAAATATTGTTCTTTTTCTCCACAACAGCCAGCTTTCTTTTATTATGCCTTATATAAAATACTATTTGCTGTTCCTGAGGTCATGTGGTGTATGCCTTAAGGAAGAGGAACTATGCATATTTGGGGGGGGTAACGGAAGAGGCTATTCTGAAATTAAGGTAAACAGCTATAAGATACCCAGCTGATATAAAAATCCTGCTGTTCCTGAGGTCATGTGGTGTATGCCTTAAGGAAGAGGAACTATGCATATTTGGGGGGGGTAAAGGAAGAGGCTATTCTGAAATTAAGGTAAACAGCTAGAAGATACCCAGCTGATATAATAATCCTGAAGAAAGATTAATGTTAAGAGCACGAAGTCAAAGATATTTTTAGATAGTTCTTGTTTGTTTGTTTGTTTGTTTTAAAAACTACTTAAAAGCACAGACTCTGTGGACAGAAAACAAAAGTTTAAATGACACCTCCATCACAGTGTATGTGTGTGATGTTGAATGAATTTCTCTACCTCTGTATCATTGTCTAAAAAGTGAAGAAAAATAATAGTTAATTTGAAGATTAAATGAGATACTACATGTAAAGTGCTTAGCACAGAGGTGGGGTCGTTGTAGCTCAATAAATATTAGTTTATATATATATTTTAAAGTTTTCCTGGTATAAAATTAAGAGTTTTCCTGAACAGACAAAAATACAGATTACTAAAGAAAAAAGAAGGTACAAATTTTATCACTTTGATTGAGAAGTAAACCTAATACCTAGAAATTTAATACTTATATTCCCCAAATTTTAATAATTGACTAATAATATTTGACTATTATATATTAATAACTAAAAGTTATAATATGTATACAGTAATAACTAAAAGATTAAATATAAATATATCTGTTATATATGTAATAGACAAAAGGTTAAAAAATGAAAGATTTGGATATTGGCACTTTTAATATTTACTTTAGGCATCTTGAAAGTTATAACTACCCAATTGTTTTTATCTCTCTGCTTCCATTAGACTTCTTTGAGATCTGAAAAGTCAGTGAAGAATTTAGCTTTCAATGCACTCAATAACTGCATGGGTAAATCCTAGGTAAAGTAACATTCAAAAATTTGTTGTGAAACTACTGCATGCCAGATACCTTACACCAAAATTTCTGATGTAAATAATCTCGATTACTCTTTCCATCCATCATGACATATAACTCAAATTGTCCATATGAGAAATGAAAAACAAACAATGACAGCTGACTCTTTGAGAGTAACTAGTTTTTCCAAGTTCAGAACTTAATGAGTCAAATTTGAATTCAGACTTGTCTGAGTCTCAAACCTCTGTCCTTATCATAGGTTTGATACAATAATTCTAACCAGAAAGAAGTAACACTGGGTATTTGGATGATGTAGAACATTATTCTCAGCATTCAGTTGCTACTCTTGCACAATATAACAAGTCACAGCCTTCCATTTTGCAGTAAACACTGTGAAAATTGTGACAGTTCAAAGTTTTCATTTATAAATTATTGACAGGTATATACTTTTCTTTTCTTTTTTGGTGTGGGCAGGCACTGGGAACTGAACCCGGGTCTCTGGCATGATAGGCAGGAATTCTGCCACTGAGCCACTGTCGCACCGTCAGACGGGTATGTATTTTATCGGTGTTTTCCAAAGAGCTTAAAGTACACTGCTAGATTCACGTTTTACATGCTTTTTGTAAGAATTCTAAGAAAAAAGATTCTTACCCTGTGATTCTCAATATGAAGAACCTCTAAAGTGACTTTCTTAAGGGGCAAAGGAGAGAATAGACTGCCTGGGACAGCAAAATGGGTCCCCTACTTTACTACAAACTGCCCTTTGTTTTACTATATTCTGTTTCTTTACGAAGAGCTGTCTAGTAGGTAAGACCTCCTGGAAGATGTGGAAACTGCCCAAAGCACAAGCAAGAAGATAAATTTGTATGCTGAGGGTGTAGAGGATTTTAGGTCACTCTCATAGTAGGGTCTCTTTTCTCATGTTATGTTCTGCTTCTGCTTGAAACCTTGATTATAGTAATATTAGACAAGATTTTCTATTCTCTTTCTTTTAAAAGCCCTCATAATTGCAAAAAATTGGAATCTTATACAGTGTTCAATATATGACCCTTGCAAAGAGGTCTGAATAGGCTGGATATTTGTAAGGCAAGTGGTTTAATTTACATGGCAGATTTACAGGCTGTATAATTAATTTGGCATGATAGAAAGACTAGAAATTTTGGGGGGGTATACCTTCTAGGTGCCTGCCAACTGATCATAGGAAACTATATGATCCTTTTTTTTCATTAACATGCTGGCCTTAGAGAAGTTACTCCTTTCATCTCTAGATAAATTCATAGTACACATATGTAACAATCACATGGGTAAACTTGAGATGAACCAATAGGCAGTCGTGTGCTATGTACCTACCACATGCCAGGTACCATGCAATGAGACTTCCATGAGTGATTTCATTTGATTTTTTCAATGCCTGTAGGATATGACTAAAATTGCCCCATTTAAAAATAGGAACAAATGATGAACAATGATTCGTTGAGTTTAAGTGATTTGTCCAATCTAAAAATAGGTTCTAAATAATCGTGCTTTTAAAACCAAAAACACAGGCAGACAATGGTGGCTCAGTGGCAAAATTCTCTCCTACCACACCAGAGACCCGGATTGAATTCCTGGTGCCTGCCCAGGCAAAAACAAACAAACAAACAGACTAACTAAAAACACATAATAAAATGAGGTAGTTTATTTTGAGAAAACATCAAGATACTTTGAAAGCAGTATGTTATCAAAACTCCATGAGTCTAATTCATTCATTCGACCTCTATTTTTTTGAACAAGAATGTTAAGGCATTCCTTGGTATTCCTTTTGCCCTGGCATTGAGATTATAATTTACCTACATTTACTTTTTTAGTTGTGTTAGGATCTAGCATCTTATCTCAGTTTTCTGGCTTACAACTATTTCTGGAGTTTTCTGTTGCTGATACTTGGAGCGCTTATTTCTGTTTTTGTATTAGACACCACCAGATTCCCTTGCAAATCCTCTGCGATGTGTCTGGTTTAATGTCCCAGCCAAATAGGCAAGCTGTCAGCATCAAAAGTCCCTCATATAGGAATTGTGAACAAAAAAGGAAACGAGGTAAAGATCAAGCCATTTGTGATCTGACACATGCTGCTGTGAATGGAAAGCCAGAATTACTTTTATTTGCTTGGGATTGCTGTGTAAAAATCAAACTTTCCCAAAGGAAATAGAAAAATATTCTGCTGCATTCTGCCTTACCTCAATAGTTGATGAATGCATAGTTTATCCCTGTAAATTCCATGTGCACTGATTGTGTTTCCTTTCTAACTTGGAATGGAAAACCTACCAGATTAGAAGACGAGCATGTGTATTGGGACCAGCATGTAAATAACTGTCTGACCACTGGTCCATGATGTGAACATGGTGTTCCCTTTTCTCATCTTAAATTCCTTGAAATTATGCATTATACTCCTGCCCACTGCTTCATCACAGTATGAAATAACCTAACCGGAAAAGAGAATATAGCAATAATCAAGCACCTGGAGGTCAGCCGCTCAGCAGTGAAGATGATGTGAAATCTGTTTATATTGAGTCTAAATTCCTGAGCTGTGAAGTTAATTTTTTAATAACATTTCCAGTCAACTGGCAACAGAGGACTTGCTCTGGCAGGATCCGTTTCATCTGAAAACAACAGTGAAGCTTTCCAATAAAATAAATATTTAAAAGGCATTTACAGTATATAATTTGGTAGTAGATACAAAAAAATAATAGCTAACACTACTTTAGGATTTTATCTTCCAGGCATTCTATTAAGAACTTTACATGCATTATGACAGATAAGGAAACTAAGCTTTAGAAAGGTTAAGTGACTTGCCCAAGTCAGACAGCTAGTAAGCGGCAGAATAGGATTTGGACATAAAACAGTTTGCTTCTAGGACCTGGCTTCTAACTGCTATTTTAATACTGTTTTTCTAAAAAAACAGCAAACCTAGTATTTAGAAATTGGAGTGGGATCACTTGGAGCTGGGTCAGTTGTCTTGTACCATGAAGTGACCTTTGTGGCCAAGGCTACATACGGAAGAACAATAGCTCCATGAAGTCTGAACATAATGGATTCCCTTACTTTCCCTAGATTATTTTCCTTTGAACTTTTACCAAACAGTGAAATAAACTCAACTGTGTTTATTCCTGTAATAGCAATGATCAAAACCTTGTGAGATTTTGGCTGTTGAACCCTCACACTGAACCAAATTCTAACCGATATTTCCTCCTTCTTTGACATTCATGGAATCAGCATTTATTACCCTAATGTTTTTCCATACTGTCATCTGTTAACTTCCTCATTAGTTCCCCATATTAATTCAGGACATGGCAGCTGGTCCCAAACTTTCTCTCCACCTCAACTCCCACTATTGGCATGGGTAACTTCAATGTCCCTAGATCCTTTTTATTCAAACTATATAACACTTAAGCACTATTTACGTATTTATATCCCCTAAATCTGTTCTCTGAGAAGGACTGGGAGTAGCATTACCCTATAGCAATAAACAAAAAAACTCCTAGATCTTCGTTTCTAATACCATTTTCCAGTAGAAGAAACCAGGGTTTCTTAAATAAATAGCTAATTTCAGTGCTGTATAAGATGATATTTTCCTGGAATATCTTCTTGTGTCAGAAAGTACACATGCTCAAAGAATGATGAAGACATGTCAAAAGGACCTTGAAACTAGTTTCAAAGGACTCCCACTAACCAAATGTTCCCTCTAGAACATAAATACATAATGATAATAGCAAATTATAACATTAAATAAAACAGGAAACTAAAAGTCCATACAAATATAAATTTTTAAATTGAAAATCTATTGAAGAAAAGGATATTTGCATAGTCTCACAATGGCTCCTCAAAAATACTTATTAATTGAAACCATGAACTACCTGCTAGAATGCAATGAGAATGTGCTGCTTCTGCTGTGATAGTCCTAAAAAAGCTGCATATGCTGAATCTAATCATGAGGAAACGGGGAAAACCCAAAAGTGTCAGTGTCATAAAAGTCAAGGAAAGACAGAGGAACTCTTCAGACTGAAGAAGACCAAAAGGATGTGACAATTTCAGGCAGTACAAGATTCTGGACTTAATCATTTTGCAATGCAAAGCACTATTAGGACACTTGGCAAAACTTGAATGGGGTATGGGGATTGGGTGATGGTAATGTATCAGAGTTATCACCTGACTTTTATGGTTGTACTGTGGTTATGGAGGAAAATGCATCAGTTGAAAGAAATAATCAGGGATGATTGCGGGATGCAGTTGCCAACTTTACTCCCAAATAATAACTTTTTCAGAAGAAAAAAGTTATTTACACGACATATTTAAAATGTTTCTTGCCTGTGAAAACTTTAAAAATAAAAGTGTTTTTAAAGGTAGAACTTATTGATTTAAATAGAAAAAGGTATTCATGCTATTTCTTGTACAAAAAAGAAAGGATTTTTTTTTTTTTTTTTTACTACATAATCATTCATTTTGGTCTTAAAGAATAAATCAAAGAGAATTGTATTCTGCCAAACATCACATGATTTTGCAAGGCTAACATGCACCTGTAAATATGTTTATATTGAATAAATGTTAACCTATCCAAAGGGAACAGAACAAATCATTGGGCTACAATCCCTACTTTTTAGAGGTCATTTCCGAGACCCTATCCTTTTGCCCTTTAATCTTCTCTCCTATGTCTCAATTCTTTTATTTAAAGTACTTTCTTCGCTTATCCCAAAACAAGTATCTTATAGTGAATTCTGAATTATTTTAGTATCCCATGGAGGGGAGAAATTCAGTGTTCCCCTCATATAAAACTCAAAATGGCAACCCCTAGGCTTTTTTGTACTCAAATTTGTACTTAGGAATCCCAAATTCATAGATTTACTGATCAAATTCCTTGTGCCTCTTTTCCTCATTGGACACTACTATAAAAATGCTCAGTAGTCAACCTGTGTGCTTACAAGGTGTTTAATTGCTATTTCTTAGGCATATACACTTTGTTCCCAAGGGTCACATGAAAACTGGATCCACCTAGATATAAAAACATTCACATCACCTAGTTTATTATTTGTGGTCCACTTTGAAATAAGATTCTGGTACTAATTTATCTGAAAAGGCTACCATTCCAAAAACATTTGCTCAGCTACATTCCCCAGAGATTTTTTTTTTTAAGGAACCAGGAAAATAAAGAAAGGCATATTTTTCATATTTTATCATAGAATCTCTGTCAGTTGGACATCAAGATTAAACTTTAAAAAACACAGTTGACTGATGTTGGGAGTGAAACATTTCTCAGGTCTTTTTATTTCACATTCTTCTATCTTGCTAGAAGAATTTGCTATTTACTTCATTTTTTTTTGCTATAAAAATGCAATTTTCAAGGTCCTGAATTATTTTTCATGCACAATGATTGCTATTCTTAGCTTCAATTGATATGTCAGTGAGATACTACTTGGTTTTGCTGCTCCTTTTGTCATTGAATCCAGTACATATGACTATAGCTTATCTTTTTAATTTTTATGATATCAAAAATATTATAGCAACATATATTGAACCTACTTAAAATAAAAAGTGTCATTTGTTGTATAGCCACCCCTAGCTATTCTTTGAAAGTTGAATTTAAATTATGATAATCTAGTTTAGTGTCCCTCAATTTGTGATGCAGTTGAAAACTCATTTGGGGTTGTCTGCCCAGCTCACAGTGATCCCTTTATCTAAGAGCTGTGTCTTTGTACGTGATTGTACTCAGTTTATGGAGCAGGGGAGAAAAGTAGACCCAAACTGAGCCAAACCTATTCTTTTAGAAATTTGAAATTACAAATGTGAAAAAAAAAAAGTCAGTCTTGACAAGACCCATAAATGAGCAAAAAACTTGACAAATGTAGAGTAGCCATGTACAGAATAGTCAAGGAAAGTAAATTTTTGGCTAATAAAGCTGATATGCAGTGAAAAGCAAAGATGGGTAAAAACAGAGCCTCCTGGCTTCCTGATGGCTTAGTAGTCCTTGGACTCTTTAAGATTTCCCAGAAACTTTTCTTCATTTTTCCAGAAGCCGAAAATGCTTTTTCTACTTTTTGTAAGACATTGGGTATAGTATGCCAAATTATTCACAGCACTGGAGCTTCAGATAAAATGGTAACATGAGAAAAATGAGTAAGTCTATGAACAATATAACTCGGCTGTACCCAAATTGCTAACCATTCCTGTCCAGTCCATGAAATCTTTTACAATATTAATAAGGAGATTAAAAATCTCACAATGAAGGACAATGTAAGAAAAGGGTTTATAAGGGGAAACTGCTCTCAAATGTTCACAATAGGACCACCAGTCAAACTACTTCATCATGAGAAAAGCAAAAAGCTCCCAATTCAAAGAAGACAATATGTCAGGCACATTCTGTAATGATATGCACAATTGGATATTTATAACCTTTGAGTGACCATAGGTTCTGGGTTATCCTGAACAGCATCAGTTTTTTGCTGCTGTCTGTCATAATTTCCAATTTTGTTAACTCACAAAAGAACAAGAGTAGGCTTAGAAGTAAAAAGAGAAAGAGCTCCTAGTTGCAGCAGAGGATAACCCTTGATTCATAAGCTGAGCACAGATCTGTGCAAGCATGTGGGAAAAATTACACAGGACAAGGCAAAGGACTAACAAATATGAATAGGCAGAATGATCCCTGGAACTCACACAGACCTCAAAATACTTGTGTTAACGCCAGCCAGTATGGAAAGACCACCTCCTACATTGAGTAGAGTCTTTAGAATAGAAAGTCTTAAAAGTAAGCCCAAGGCAGCCTTGGAATAAAGACTTTTCTGGACTTGTTCCAACAAACTTAAAAGCTCAGCTCAAAAGGATCAAACTGATTTCAAGTAAAGTACAACTCACAACAAACTCAACAGCATTTAAAGGAATACCTCAACACCTAGAACCCAACAATGTAAAATTCAAAATATCCACTGTGCAAATAAAATCACTAAGCATGCAAAGAAGCGGGAAAATATTACTCAAAACCAGGAAGGGTTGCACGGGTAGTTCGGTGGTCAGAATGCCCGCCTTCCATGTAAGAGACCCGGATTTGATTCCAGGACCATGCACACCCCACCAAAAAAAAAAAAAACCAGGAAAAAAATTTAAAGAATCTCTTCTCTATTTTCTAGATTTCAATTACAGCTGATTTATGTTTGCTTGTTTTGCTTTCTGTTTGTTTATTTTTACAAATCACTGAACTTCTGTTTATTTTTTTTAATTGGTACTGAGATTTTATTTGGGGTGATGAAAAATTTTGGAAATAGAGTGACGGTTGCTCAACCTTGTGGCTGTAATTAATGCCCCTGAATCATATGCTGAAAAATGGTTACAACAGCAAAATCTTATTGTATATATAGTACTACAATTTAAAAAATTACAAATCACCCATCGCACTTGTAATAACTGGTCTGATTTGTTTCTTCTAGTAGATTATGAAGTCCCTCAGGACAGGATTTGTAACTGTATTTTGTCTCAACCCTCTATCTTCAGGGCTTGGCGCATCTTCAAGTATACTGTTTTTAGGACTTAATTAGATATTTACCAGCATGTTAGCAATGGATATCACTGGCTGATGGAATTATAGGTAACTTTCACTTGCTTGTTAATACTTTTCTTACTGTTTGAATTTTTTATGAAGAGCTTATGTTTCTTTTCTCTCTCCTATTTCATTTAGTTATTTATTTTTTTGTATTTGTACAGTAAGGTAAACCAAAAAATATTTTCCCCACTTTTAAAGTGAATGGGATGGTGGGAATTTGAGGCATTTCCTCCTAATAGGGAGGAGAGATTTGGGGACTTGTGGTGCCCACTGAATTATGACATCTACTAAATGATGCTCTGGCAGGAAAACCAAGCTCAAGCATTACTCTGGGGCAGCAAACCAATTCTTCAAGTAGGCAGGACCCTAATGCCCATGTGACACATGTAACGGCCCCACCCAGCCTTTCTCCAGTCAATCTCACAGACTGGGATCTAGTCAGTTGGAAGCCCTCCTCTTGGTTCTCTACAGTCTTGAGAAGCACTGAATAGCAAGTCCTTAGCTGGCTTGCTGTGATCACCAGGAGGGCTGGGCCAGGCAGGTCCATGGCTAGCTTTCTACCTGGCTACAGCCAGTGACTGGACAGCGAACTGCAGAAATAGAAATACCACTCTTAGACACTTGGCTAGCATAGCCAAAGGGTCACCTCACTCTGTCCCTTTGTTGCGGATCTCATTCTATCTATGTTTTATCTATCTATTCATCTACCTATCATCTATTACCTATTTCTTAATTTATATATTTTTCTTCCTCTTCCTTTGACAATCATTTACCCATCCACTGATGCCTATGAAACCAAAGATGTTTAGGTCTTCCCATAGCTGGCAAAGATACAGATTTTCTGCTGGTTAGCGAGCACGGAAGAAAGAAATCAGAAAGCGCTTAGAACACTACTTCACACAAATAAGTGAGAAAAAAACATTATTTTGAGTTCATTCTGTTTGGTAGTGGCTGTAATTACAGATCTCTGCTACTGCCTCAATAAAACCACATTCATTCATAACAATTGGTATGAAGGGCAGGTTCAGGTTCAGAGACTGTTTAGAATCCTTAAACAAAATGAACCTTTATTTATTTTGAGTAGAGGGAAGAATTTAACAAAGAAAGGACTCCCTTGTAGTAGTTCTTTCCATCTGCTCTAATCAACATTTAAAACTCATCTGGGTTTGGCAGGAATTTTATTTGGGTAAGAGCGGAGTGCTAAAAACCTTGAAATAGTTTATTCTCTTAAAAGACATGAAATAGTTATGTCTCTTAGAGACATGAAATACACCATCTACAATCTTCTTTGCACAGTTGCTCTGGTAAACTTTTATTCACAGGTAAACCAAAGGTGACTGCAGCTTAGGCCAGGTTGAATTATAACAAATTCCATTATTAGCACATGAACCTCTATTTGTTTTTATCAGCTTTCTTTCTGTGCTTCATTTCATATTCTGCAGTTTCCAATATGCAGTTCAACACATACATGAATATTTCAATGCCGATCTTATACTTCTCAGTATTAGACTTTTAAAAAAACACTTTAATTATAAAGTATAGCATATATACAAGAAAAGAAAGAAAAAGCAGTAATTTTAAAAGCATACTTCAACAATCAGTTACAGAATAGATTTCAGAGTTTGTTATGGGTTACTGTGCTAGTTTGAAACTGTTATGTAGCCCAGAAAAGCCATGTTCTTTAATCCTCATTCAATATTGTTGGGTGGGAACATTTTTATTAAGTTGTTTCCATGGAGATGTGACCCACCTAATTGTGGGTAGTACCTTTGGTGAGGTGGTTTCCATGGAGATGCGTCTCCACCCATTCAAAGGTGGGTCACTTACTAGAGTCCTTTAAGCAGGAGCCATTTAAGCAGAAAAAAGCTTCAGAGCCAGCAGAGCCCACAGAACCCACACAGGCAGAGACCTTTGGAGATGCAGAAGGAATCTTCACCCCTGGCAAAGCTGTTAAAGAAGCTGGGTAAGAAAGCTAGCAGATGTTGTCATGTAACTTCCTGACAGAGGAAACCCCAAATGTCATCAGCCCTTCCTTAAGTCAGGGTATCTTTCCATGGATGCCTTATTTTGGATGTTTTTATAGCCTTAGAACTGTAAACTTGTAACTTAATAAATTCCCTTTTTATTCATTTGTTGTTGTATAAATTCCCTTTTTAATAGCTGATCCATTTCTGGTATGTTGCATTCCTGCTGTTTTAACAAACTAAAACAGTTACCTATATATTTAATGATTCTTATTTTATATATTTCTGTTTTTCTCTGAAATTCCCTATCCCTTCCCTCATTGTGCCCATTTTTCCTTTAAATCCTTAAAATATTTAAAATATCTGTTTTAAATTCCATTCCTATTAATACTAACATTTGTAAAATCTCTGGGTATGAGTCTATTGGAGTTGGTTTTCTTGGTTATGGATTACATTTTCTTGAATCATATTTTACAGTCTAGTAATTTTTACTGTATTTTGGACATTTTTTAATGTTACATGGATGAGTAAATGGATTTTACTGTTTTCATTTAAGGGGTGTTGAGTTTTGTTCTTGAAGGCAGTAAATTTACTAGCAGATCAGCTTGCTTTTTCAACTTTGTCAGGCAGGGTTTAGAGTAGCCTCTACAGTAGGGCTGGAGTAGACCTATAAGTAAAACATGGTTTTTCTGGGGTCTCAGTTGAATGCCAAGTTCTCCCCACTTGGTTGGCCAGAGTCTTACATTTCCCGATACTGTGGAATTTCTGGAATTTCTGCTCAGTAAGCCACCCAGTAATTGTTTTCTATCGGGCTTGCAGAATGCTTACCTGTGCATATGACTCTTAGTGTTCATCCAAAGAATTAATAGTACTGCTATGACAAGTTTTTCCTATGCAGCTCTCACCTTTCTAGGATCCTGCCCACACCTAATTAAAGCTGACTCAGCAGCCCCATACTCAGGTTTCTAACTTGTCAGTTTAGCGAGACTACCATGATATAGTCTACCTCCCTGCAAGGTGATCCCAAAAGTGCATCTATCTAGGTGGGAATCCTGGGCAATCACAAGGATCACCTCATGTATGTTTCTTTCAATATCATAGTCCTCTATTGTTTTAAAATTGTAGCTTCATATATTTTGTTATGTTTTATATAGCTTTTTATGTCAGGAGTGCTAGACCTGTTCTCATTATTCCAGCATGGGTAAGTCAGGAGTCCACCTTAAAGCAATTTTAAATCATAGAATAGATGGTTTATTTGCTCTTTGCTCCCAAATTGAATTCCAGTTTAATCTCCACAGTGAAAGTGAGATTGTTCCCTTTTTCAGGCAAAGAAGATTTAAAAGAAATTACTTCAAAGGGAATTTATAAGTGGCCCAATCTTACATCCAGCTTTATCTTCTACCTCCCTGCAAACAGCTAGCACTAATGTTAGAGAGTTTGGCCTTTCAAATTTCCATGCTCCAAATCATCAGCCCTCTCAGTAAATGTGGATTTCAGAGTGCAGATCGAAAAACCTGCTCTTAGAAATACTGCATTTTCTTCTCTTTTTACTTTCACATGTATCTTTTTAAAAGAAAGCTTATTTCATATAATTACAAAGGCCTTAAAGGAAAGATAAGCTTAAGGCATGGTTTGATCAGGGTTCTGGCTCTGTGATTTTCTCAGCTCACTCTTCATCTGGGGTTCAACTTCACTGCTTAGTTGACTTCCTTTATGATGGCAGCATGATTGCAGCATTCTAAGTTTCAGACCTACACACCACACTACAACAGAGAACAAGTGATTTGTGTGACAGAATTTTCATGAAAAATCTTGAAAGTTGTTAGAGCAACTTGGATGATGAGACATAAGGATTGGCTTAATCTAGATCACATGCTCGGCCACTGAACTTAGTTACATTTCTAAAGGGAACCGGGAGCCATGGAAAATGAGGCAGCAACTGAATGTTTGAGAGGCAATCCTGGTATCTATTACAGTTGTACTCTGATTTATTTATTTAAAGTTATATCACAAGCACTTTTCCAGTCTTTAATTTTTGCTTAGGATCTAATTGATTTACTAAAATATACTTCATAAATTCCTATAATGTTTTGTAATAACTAAATTATCTTCTTGAAGTCTCAAAGAGTGAAAATATTGTCCAGGAGACTTTAAAATAGTTCTTAGAAGCAGCTTTATGTCAGACAGTTTTTAAAAAATTCTAATCATGTCACGATGAAAGAGATTAAAGGAAGACATTATTACACTCCCCCTCATTTAACAGATAAAATAATTGCATGATAATATGCTTAAATGCCTAGTCCAAATTCATAGAGAGGCAAAGCCAGTACAATAACAGCTATCACACCAGAATTTCAGTCATCAGTCTATAACCACTTTAAAAATGCTATAGAAAAGATAGATAAAAATCATAATTTCCATCAGTTTAGTTAAATTCCAAATAGAATTTCAGCTTGTTTCAAATTGTCGAAGGCAGGATAGTATTAATCAGTCAATGGTAAAATAATAGAAATTCATTTATAAAAGGTAATTCATAGCATATTAAAGATATAAAATTATTTTTCCTGTTGTATTAATCATAGCCTATGAATTATTATGTTCTACCAGATGGATATCACTTACATTTCTGAAATTATTTCTGCATCACTCCTTGGCACTTAGTCCTTCCTCTTTCCTTGTAACTTTTCCTTAGTCCATCCTTCCACTCCTTCCTTTCTTCTTCCCTCCTCTATAATCTATAATCTCGCTGCCTCAAAGACATAAATGGGCAAGATGGAATGGCTTGAGTACCAATAATGCTATTTTTCCATAAAATCTTCCCACTATTTCAAATAAAAGATTATCACTATAACCGTAGCCCAACCATATCCAACTCAACTTTATGCCAGAATACTCCACAACATTCTACATTATTCTACCTCAATTATGTAGATATTTCTTATGTAAGTTTCAACAGCCTGTCCTCACACCTATTCCTAATAGACAGGGGAGTAATAAATTAGATAATATATGCAGACTACTTAGCACCATGTCTGGACATAGTAAATATCCAATAAATATTGAGATTCATCATTAAGTACTATAAGAAAAGTAAATATATGTTAATAAACTTGAAACAATAAAATGCTAAAAAATTCAACAAACACTGACCCAATTAAAAGCCATGCTGCTTCCTATTCTCAACTGCTGTGTAGCGAGTTTGGCATGTGAATGGTGAATTCTAAACAGAAAATTGGAGTTTTTCTACCACCTTCCTCAAGAATATGAGCTATCCCTATTTGGGAATCTGGAGAAAGAAATCCAATGATTCCTAAGACTGGAGCTGTAAGGAATACAATAGGGGAATCTAACCTGTGTTCAAGAAAGAGATCCGGTGATAAGAGTCTGAGAATTGATATTCTTAGGCTATAGTCAGTATTTTAAAAGAATGAGATGTCACTGGTCTTTTTGGGCTGCTTGATTCATTCAATTGATTCATTCATTCATTCATTTTACAATGATTCATTCATTCATTTTATTCAAATGATAAGAACAACTGAAAATTGCAAAAGATGTTTTGCATGAAGCCAAAGACTTTGTAACCTTAAATTAGATTAGAGAGCTTTTCTCTAGAGGACCAACTTGGACCCCAAAGTGTTTCCCTGGTCCTCTGACCTGAGACAGAGCACTCTAGCTCAGCCTCCCACTGGGCTACTTGTTACCACTCCCTTATTGTGGGGCAGAATTAATTAGTGTCTCTGAAGCTCTTCCAAATTGCTGTCCAAAGGACATACATAACAGTGGCCCCTCAAGCATGATCATCCTGTCATCCTTTTGCTATCCCATGGCCCATTTACATGGCTGGTGCTTTAACACTTAGACTTTTGCAGTAAATTTAGACAGCAGCATGCAAAGTGCTATTATTCTCCAGAGAGAGCATATTTAATATTTCCCTTTGCAGAATAGCAGTCCTAAATGTCCTCCTTCCGTCCTGCTATTCAGAATAGCCTTGCATTTTGGCATGCAATCTTAATAGAAATGTTTTCCTAAGCATTCAAAACACAAACAGCATCAGAACAATTTCTGGGCAGGGCACCAAATGAGTGCCTGTTGAAATAGAGGATCGCAAGCTGTGAAAGGATTGAAGGCGACAGCACGCATGCCATCCATCATGTTTCTGTCTGAGGCACAGAGTCGGGAGAGTTTGTCGCCTCTGCAGCTCCAGGGAGAGCCTATCAATCTAGCTATTTCAGCAATGTCCTCTATGCTTCCACTCCCTATTCGAGTTGGAGATCTGGAGGCTTTCTGCAGATGATCCCTGCCCCTCCATCTGCTTTGGCATCTGTGTTCGGAACAGGAGCAACAGCTGTGGCTTCCTTTGCCCAAGCCTCTAGGACCAACTCTACAGATGCTGTAAGCACAATATAATTGGGATATTCTTTCAACTCCTGCTCACATGTTTCTTTTGAGTTAGGCAGAGAAAAAAATCATCCACCAGAAGTATTTCTGAAAGGGGAAGTTTCTCTTTAAAGAGCCAAAACAAATTACCAAGGTACATAATTTATCAACATTTCTAAAGTCGATTCAAGTTATTGATGGTCCTATGGAACAAGTTTCAAGAAGAAACACTCTATAGTACTGAATATAAGAAAATAGATATAAATCAGGGCGTCTCAATTTGGTAGTTTCCTATTCTGACTCTTTTTTCTGTTTCTAGAACTAATTCACGTTTATCATAGAAACTTCAGAAAATTTGGACAATTAGAAAAGGGGTCAGAAAAAAGTGGACCAAATCTAGCCAGCTGCCTGCTTTTGTAAATAAAGTTTTATTGGAACACAGTCATTCCCATTGATTTACCTATTGTCTAAGTCTGCTTTCACACTAAAACTGCAGAGTTGAGTAGTTGTGATGTATGGCCCATGAAGCCTAAAATATATATTACCTGGTTCCTTAAATAGTTTGCCAACCCCTGGCTTAGAAGAAAGCAAAAATTATCCTTAATTTGATAGCTCAGACATAATCGCATTTATATTTTTATATAATGATTTCTCCTTTTTAAACGTTAAGAAAGAGAACCATAGCCTTCTTGGAATTCCCATTTTAATTATATTGCTCTGTAAGGGGAAGAAATACTTAGACCCCATGAAACTGATTAATCCATGTTTCCCAGTGAATGAAAAGGCCAGAAAATGGGAGCAGAATCAATTTCCCTTCTTCGTATGGGCACTTTCCTCTTCGGTATTTTCTGTCTTCCCTAGGAAAGTATAGGTTTGTAATGAGACAGAGGGTAAAACCTCCTTAGGCTTCCAGCCTTACAAGTATACTTTGGCCTAGGTTACCAATGGTAATTTGTTTTGGAGTTTTAGAACCAAGCCTAATGCCACAGGTAAAATTCAAAGTATCAATTCAGCCATATACAAACATTAATGGGTTTTATTTTCCCTAGTACATGATATCAGTTTAAAATTTTTTTCCAAGGGTAGTTCATACCTCTATAACACATGCACCTCAAGTTAGCAATCAGTAAATCCCAGTCTTAATAACTCTGATATATCTTGTAGTCACTTTTGAGCTCCCATCAGGAAAAAAAAACGGCAAACATATGCAGTGAATCACTGCTGCGATGAGTAGGAGTAGTAGAAAAATCTACTTTTTTCTTGCTTCTTTCTCTCTCCTTTGCACCTGCTTGTATAATTTCCTGAACATTTTTGACAAGAACATTTCAGTCTGCTGGCTCCTGAAGCTGGGCAAGTGCATACTCTTACCTGTAGAAGCAATATGAACAGGTAGGGAAGCAATGGGTCTAGATACTTCAGACCCAGGCCTATGTGACTCCCACGGCTTCAGCAATCTATATGAGAGACCCAAGGGCCACTTCCAACTGTATTCTACCTCATCTAGTGGCCTCATTTTTGCATTCAACTAATGAGAATGCCTATTGGATTCTCAGTGAGGTTGACATTGGTCAGCCTGCGAATCCCCATCTGCTGCCTATGATCTCATTTGTGGATATGCACAGATTGGCAGGATCCTTTTTCCTGTCTCAGAGGAATTGCACAGAATGGGGAGAAAGGAGGGAGGAAGGGTTGGCCCTTCTCTTTCCCATATACTATGATGCCCCTATACCATCTCTTTAGCATTTTTACTCTTTATTCTTTGATATTTGAAATAAGTCTACATCCCTTCTCATTCAAAAAAACAAAACAAAAAACCTTCAGAAAGGGAAAAGGTCACCAGTCTCCTATGCCTCCAAATTTCAATAAAGGGTGAACTCAGATGCAAATTTTGGAATTTGGAGTAATTAACTACAGTCTAAGGAAAGCCAAGGATTGCTGGCAACCATCAGAAGTGAAGAAGAGGAAAGGGAGGTGGTCTAGTTTGCAAACTGCCAGAATGTGAAATAACAAAAACAGAATGGCTTTTAAAAAGGGAAATTTTACCTTCTAATTCTGATTCAAATTTTCTGAAGAATTAACATAAATCTTCCTTTTCATCTTCCCCCTTCCCTTCTGTTTTCTTGTCTTCCCCTTCCTTCTCTTCTTGGGCTCTAACACCTCACTTTGGGTAGTCCTCCTGCATGAACTCCCCTTTGTCTAGTTGGGCACCATCCTGAACATCTGCTTTTGTCTTCCCTCTTGAGTTCCAACATACCATGCCAGGCTGCTGTGACTTCCCTTCCCACCATTTAAGTGTCCACCTCGCTTAGCTCTACAAAAAGACTTTTGGAATCAGTTGCTCAGAGACTGTGAAATGTCTAAATTAAAGCAAGTGTATAGAAGTGTCCAATCTAAGGCATCCAGGGAAAGACACCTTGGTTCAAGAAGGCTAATGGCATTCAGGGGTTCTCTCTCAACTGGAAAGGCATATCATGAACAGAGCAACGTCTACTAGCTTTCTCTACAGGCTTCTAGTTCCATGAAGTTTGGTGGGGGGCATTTTCCTTCTTCATCTGGAAAGGTCTCTGGCTGCATGGGCTCTCGTGGTTCTAAAGCTTCTTCAAAAACAGTTCCCTCTTAAAGGGCTTCAGTAAGCAACCCCACCAGAAATGAGTGGAGCTACATCTTCATGGAAACCATCTAATCAAAAGTTACCACCCACAACTGGGTGGGTCATATCTCCATGGAAACTATCAAAACACTCCCACCCAGCAATACTGAATGAGGATTAAAGAATTTGGCCTTTCTGGGGTTCACACCATATTCAAACCAGCACAGAAGGATTCTTCCCTAAAACCTTCAGATAGGGCACAGCCCTGCCAACATCATAATTCCAGACTTCTAGCCTCCAGAACAGTAACAGAATAAAGTTCTATTGTTTCAAGCCATCCAGTGGTGCAACTTTGTTACAGCCACCCTAGGGAACTACATGTGCAAGGGCAGTCCATTCAGCATGCTGTCTCCTACTTGTGGTCTCTGTTACTTACTTTAATTCACTCCAATGTCTTGTTTAGGAATTTTTTAATTCCCTTTTCAAAGATTTGCTCGTGTCCCCTACTGCCTATTTTCTGTCATATGGAAATCTGTCAAGATGCCCAACTAATAATTTTCCAATCCAGAGAAAAAGATTGTGGGATCTCATGGCACTAATATCCTCAGGAATGTGATCACCACTTCCTTCCACTCCAGGTATACAATTCTTTTAAGGGGCTCAGCTGGAATTTCTCCTCTTTGATAAAGTATCCCCCACCTTGCCGTAGTGAAATAAGCATTCTACTCTCTGACCTCTCAGAGTACCTGTGACCTTTTCTGATTGCTAGGCATGTAGAAAAAAGAATCTTGCACTGTTATTCCAGTATGAGATATATGTATGTCCTACCTGTGCATGCTGGCTGTAAACATGAGCCTTTTCATATACGACTACAGTCTAAACTCCCTAAAGGTATAGCCCATTGTTCAACTCATCCTTGTGTATTCCCCAGGAACTAGACAAAGCTAGCACTAAACAAATACTATGTTTATGGGTTTTCTGATCCCAGAAGGTAGAACACAGTCTCTAATTACCTGTACTCAATAAAAATTTGTTGATGAGGATGAATAAATGCCTAATATTTTACTGAAACATGTAACCATTAAAATTCAGCAATTTTGTTTTTTAGGTTATAATATTGAAAGCTCTTTTGTGTATCATGTGTAAGAATTTCTACCCTTAAATAATAAGCCCAGCTCAAATAAACACTTTGACAGAATAACATTGTCTCTCCCCATTAAGTTAAATCTGGAAATGATTTTAAAACCTGGTTTAGTCTTTTCCTGAACAACAAATTCACCATGTTGCCAAAAGGATGATTTATTAAAAATAGAAATGAAATATCTTATGCACCACGGCATAATGAATTTTTGTGCTGCTGTTGGTATTACTCTTCTCTTATTTCACTCACAATCTAGCACTTTACCATAATTAACCAAATAGATGAATAATATATGTAACTAAACAAAGATCACACTCTCAATACTATTGAAATGCATATAATAAATTACTAAATATCTATGAAACCAGTAAAATGTTGGACCAGAAATTATTGTTTCCTTGGTTTCTGAGAAAACATGCTTATGAAATTGAGAAAATGCTCAATAGATAATGAAAAACAAAGCTCAAGTTGTTGTAGAAATAAAGGGTATTAAGTACAGGAAATACAGATATTTGAAAATAAACAATTTTAGCCTTGTTTTTAATTCCCTATATTTTTTCTGTTAATAAGCATTTATTATATGTACAGACAAAGACAGCCAAAAAAATCTGTAGCTGTTCATTTTATTCAATTTTTGTTTTATAATAATTTTATAGGGTTTTTTGATGAAAGTTTTTTAATTGAAATAAGATAAATAGAAGACAAATGGAAAATATTTACAAAAATGCCAAATATAACATTTAAAAGACAGCCATCATTATTAGTTTATCATTAAAGAAACAAATAAAATATTAGAACTTCAAACATGGTAGAGGAGAGAGGATGAATGATCACCTGCAGCCTTCTAAGCTTTCTCTGTTTGTCAATTATCCATGCATAAAAGAGACAAAATGGGGCTGCCATTAATAATGGTGCTATTTGAGTGCCATGAGGCCCCCTTTAAATATGACCCAGCTCTTGCCCACCCCTAAGAAAGTTTTCTTGGTTAGGAATTATCTGGATGCATGAAAGAGAAACTTCAGCTAAGTGAAAGAAGGAAGGGAGAGAATGTGTTGAAAAATTGCAGGAAAAATCTCAATGAACTCCAGAAAAGACAAATCAAAAGTCAGCTGGAACAAAAGTAGCAAGTCATTGTGGTGATGGTTACTTTTTTTCTGCTTTTCTGTAAATGTCTCTGTTTTAGCCTTTCTTTTCTCTACAGTCCAGCTTTTTCTGATCTACTTCCTTATGATCCACCACTGGCTGTGTCAGGCCCACCTCCTTTAAGTGCCCTAAAAAGAGCTGAGAAAGTGTGCCTCAGATCCAAATTCCTGGGAGATAGGATCTAATTGGCAGCTTGCAAGCCAAAGGGTACTCTCCCTCTGGTTTGGCTGTGGTCAGAGAGTCTAAACCATTTAATAGTAGGGTTGTCCCAGGGCTATCAGAAAATTGTGAGCTGAGCTGAAAAACTGACCTAGTTTTGACTACAGGGTGTAGCTAAAAGAGTATTACAGATCACACATTAGCCAGGGCCTCCGTAATATCACCACTGAGGAGGCCAGAACCTTACCCACCTCTATAAGTACACAGATTACGAGATTAAATCTCTAGTTTCATTCCCAAAATATTAACTTATTTAGTTACTGCTACCTGTAGTAAACAAGAACAGCTCTTTTCTGAAAAGACTCTCTTTTCAACAAATTCTTAATTTTGACTTCTTTTAGCATGGGAGTTAGCATGCTACCTAAATCAGTAAACATTTTCTTTAACAGGCTTAACTTTTGGTTGCCAGACTTTACACATGGTACCAATTCTGCCACTAACTTCATCAAAAACAACCCAAATAAAAACAAAACCCCAAATAATTAGAACTCAAGAACTATTATCCAATTTTACTTTCTCATTCTGATGTGAATTTTTTTAAGAATTAACATAAATCTTCCTTTTCATCTTCCCCCTTCCCTTCTGTTCTCTTGTCTTCCCCTTCCTTCTCTGAGCAAATGATTCCAAAAGTCTTTCTGTAGAGCCAAGCAAGGTGGACATTTACATGGTGGGGAGGGAAGTCACAGCAGCCTGGTGTGGTATGTTGGAACCCAAGAGGGAAGACAAAAGCAACTAGTTGGTGCCCAACTAGACGGAGGGGAGTTCATGCAGGACTACCCAAAGGGAGGTATTCAGTTAGATCTCGCCACTGAACAGACTGTAATGAGGATCAAGATGGCAAAGTGAGAAGCTTCAGATCTCTGTTCACCCACAGAAGCATTGAACAAGCAGCAGGAAGCGGCAGAAACATTTTTCTCTCAAAGCTATAGAAAACAAGAACTGCAGTAAAACCATGAGAGCTGAATCAAGAAAAAGGCTGCTTAAAAGCAGTATAATTCTGCCTGTGCAGAAAGATCAGAGAGGCCCCTACTCTTTGGCCTAGAACTATTCTCCAAGACCACTGTATGGATGTGCCCTGAAGTAAAAGTACTTGCACAAGTCAATCTGAAAAGACTTGAAAAGTTGTTTTCTTCTTTACTTCTTTTTTGCATCTTTTTTTGTTTGGTTTTGTTAGCTTCTGGCATTCAAGGAAAGCTCTTTCACAACAGTAGCTAGATACAAGCTTATGCAATCGATGCTTCGGAGTCTAAATTCCAGCAACAGCACATTAAAGTATCAAAATGTCCAAGTTTCAACAAAAGATTGCAAATCATAAAAAGAAACAGAAGCAATGGCCAAGGCAAAAGGAGGCAATTAAAGCATTAGAAACCATTATTTAGGTAGACTAGACAAAAACTTTCCAAAAATGGTACTAAACATGCTCAAAGAAGTAAAGAAAAATATGAACAAAGAATTAAAGGAAATCAGGAAAACTTCTTATGATCACAAAAAGAGTATCAATAGAGAGATGGAAATTACAAAAAGAAAGCAAATACAGTCGAATAGAACAATAATAGAAATGAAAAATTCTCTAGAGGAGTTCAACAGCAGATTGGAGCTGGCAGAAGAGAGAATCAGTGAACTCTAAAATAAGACAATTGAAATCATCCGTCTGAGCAGCAGAAGGAAGAAAGAATCAAGAAAAGTGAACAGAGCCTAAGGAGCCTGAGGGACATCATCAAGCATACCAATATACATATTATAGAAATCTTAGAAGGAGGGAGGAAGGAAAAGAGGGAGAGAGGGAGGGGTGGAGGGAGGGAGGGAAGGAGAGAGGGAGAAAGGAGGGAAAAGACATAGTGAATATTCAAAGAAATAAAGGTTGAAAACCTCCCAAATTTAATGATAGCCATGAATATACACATCCAACTTTCTCAATGAACTTCAAGCATGATAAATCCACACAGATACACACTGCACCATGTTATAATAAAAGCATCAAATGCCAAATTAAATAAAGAATAAAGGTAAACTAAATAGATAATCACAATTAAATGCAATATATGATACTGGTTGGGACCTACGAATGGAGGAGAAAAGGTTCAAAATGACATTATTGGGACATAAGAAAACATTAGAATACAGAATATAAGCTTTATATCAATACTAAATTTCTTGAACTCATTAACTACACTTAAGGTAATTACATAAGTACATATCCTTGTTCATAGGAAATACACTTGGAAGTATTATGTGTTCAAAGACACTGCTTTCAAATGTTCGTAAGGGAGACAGATAGCTGATAGATGGATAGATAGATTGAATGATACAACAAATGTGGCAGAATGTTAAAATGGTGGATCTGGGTATCTGGGTGGTGGTGGTGGCATGTTAAGAGTTCTCTGTACAGGGTTTGTATTATTTTTGCACTGTCCTATATCTGAAATCATTTCAAAATAAAAGGATGAAAGAAAAGAGAAACAGCGGTACAAGTGGCCTGGTGTTCAGAGCCTGACTGGGGTGAGGCGAGTGAGCAGACAGGCAAGCAGGAGCAGTAAAGATCTTTTCTCAACATGGGCAGGCACCGGGAATCGAACCCGGGTCCTTGGGCATGGCAAGCAAGCATTTTTACCTACTGAGCCACCGTGGCCTGCCCAACAGTAAGGATCTTATGCAGGGTTGTGGAAAGGTGAGTAGAGCATCCAGGTGCAAGATGAAGAGGGGGAAGCATTGACAATAGGTATTTGGATAAATATTTGAATATTTAACCAAACTGAGAAGTGGATCAAGTAAGTGACTCTATGGACAATAATAGCAGACAGGTTCCATACTATCAGAAAAGGGAGTTTATATATAGGGGGTTCCTATATATAGGAAGGGGAAAAACTCTGTTATTGGATTTAAACTGGATTCATTGGAATCAGCTCATGTTTTAAAATATAAATAAACATGGAGATATGTGGATATAGACAGATATATAAATATATTTATAGATACATAAATAGGTATAGATACATTATATCCTACTTTATTGAAAAGGCCTGGCTCAGCAATAGCCCCAAAATAATAGCAATGAGCATACCTAGTACCCAGACCCTGATTTCTAAAAACGATTCTCTGCTATAAGAAATCTCTTAAGAAATAGATGATGCCAGGGTGAAACATCTAGTTGTGCTAAAAGTAAGGAAGTGCACTAAGATGATGCAGACAGGGCAAAAAAGGACACAGAAGCAGAATGAAAAGCTTCCTACAACAGACCAAATATGTGAAAATAGGATTTAACAAATGAGTATAAATGCTGAATCATTAAATTGATTTTTCTTTTGGTCTCCAGTATTTTAGAGCAGCTAGAAGTAAAACTCTAAAATTGTGAAATTGCAACCCATGTCAAAGTCTGAAATATGTTCTACAACTAATTATGGTGCTGTGCTTTGAAATTTATAGCTTTTTTTGTATATATGTCATTGTTTACAAAAATGAAGGAAAAAAAGTTGATTGTGATGATAAAAAAATATTTAAGCCTTCCAGCCTCCTATATTCTGGAGAAGCAAGAAGGGAAAATATGAGGATTGTATGGTAGCCCACGACAAACTCTGGGATCTGTCCTGTAACCACTGGTTGAAGAGTGCTTTGAAAACTGTTGCTTTCTTATTTCTTTGCTTTGTATATATGTTATACTATACAATTAAAAAAGTTTTAAAAAAAAGTGGAGAAGTTTGCCAGACCACACCTTAATCTAGTAGTCATTATGAAAATCACCTGCAAAGGGACCAATGAAAAATGTGTTACCCTTTATGGATGCAATGAGAAGAATGTAGCATTAGTTCTGTGATATTCTTGCCAATATGCTTAATCTGAGTCAAATTCATAAGGATACATCACAAATCCAAACTGTAAACAAACTAGTTTAAACAAAATAGCTATACAAATGCCTGTAAGCTTAAAAAGCAACAAGGTCATGAAAATTAAAGGAAGTCTGAGGAAGTGTTCCAGAACTGAGACTAAAATGTCATGCCAACTAAACACGTCTTCTTTATTTATATGGACTATCTGGTGCCATTTGAATAGGGACTGAGGATTAGATCTAGTAATACACATAAAAACATCCACACACACACACACACACACACACGCCACTATCACCACACATATTTGATTTTGACGGTGTATTTTGGTTATGAAGAAAAGCATCTATCAGAACAGAAAGAACATGATTAAGCTCTAGCATTGTACATGTTTAGAAAGCAGAAAATGAAAAGAAAGCACTACGAAAAAATAGAATTGAAGTCTTTGTATATAAATAATTAACTTCATAAAATCAAATACAGAGTGAAAATCCCCTGAAATTAATAAAAGCATTTATAGAGCACTTATAACATAAGGCACTGTAATATATTTAATACATGTTCTCTCAATACAAAAAGAAACTGTAAAGAAAGAATTATACTTTTCTCCATCTCAAACTGAAAAAAAACAGGGCATAGAATGGTAACTTGCCCATGATTGCATCACTTGAAAATGTTAAGACCAGTGCTGTGCTGGTAAGAGCTTCACAACTGGCTCTCTGGGGAAGCCCTGCTTTGTAGCATTTGACAATTGCTGAGGCCAATTTCAAGCTCCCAACAAACGTGATGTCTCTGAACACTGAGTTAATAAGAGCTGTGCATAATCTCCCCTCTTGCAAGCTGACATAAACCAGTTCCAGGGTAGCATTAGTTAAGGCCACAATTTGAAACCAGGCAGGTTAAGTCCAGAGCCCGTTATACTACAATGCCTGTATTTAACCTTTGATACGAGTGAAAAATCTCATTTCAATGTAGAGAAGGGTGAGATTAAACAAATAAAATTAGAAAACAGCACAGTACCAAGAAAATAACACAAAAAGAGGATCCAAACAGAACCAAAATATTTGGCTAGAGATTTCCTCAATTACTATTGAAAATGAGCGAAAGCTTAATATCCAAACACACTATATGATTTCATACACACATACCCATGCAATTATTTATGTTAAATATTTTATCACGTGTATATGAGATTTGTTGTGTGTATATATATTTATATGGCTATATGAGATTGATTATATTTGTATGAAATTGGTTGGTGATTGATAAATGGATGGATAGACATAGATAAAATGAGATTGATAAATTATATGTTATGTTATATATTGTAGAATATATTATATTGCATATGGAACATACAATACATACAAGAGATTGTTTGGTGTAACCTCCCATCCAACCTGAGTTGAGAATCATGCACTTTGGGGGATTACCTCTAGTCAAGTTTTTCCTTTCAAGTCAAGGAATAACTATAACTGAACAGCTTTGTGACCTCTAGAACTTTACTTGTTTGGGCAACTTTTTAACTCTCACTAATACTTTCCGCTCACAACCATTGTATCTTATTGTGAAAAGAACTTCCAGATCAGATTGATTAATTTATGTTTTGTTTTGTTTTACTCAGTAACACAATACCTGGACAGTTAGAGGTAACAATGCAAACAATTAATATATCAGACTCTGGCTTGAAAATAAGACTCATGGTTGTGGTCAAAGGAGCAGCCATGGATTGACCAAGTTGAGCCTTTAACAGTTTTCAGGTGTCCATCTGAATTCTTCTCAAGGTGCACCATATGAGTCAAGCACTGTAAGCCCCTTCCAATAATTTCTGGCCCCTGCCTTCAATTAACTTTAGCTGGTTATTTTCTAATTCGCTATCAGGTTAACAGCCCTGATTCTCTTTTGCTGTTTGCTCCCTTCACTGTCACCAAAAAAAACATGGAAATTATGGTTCTATCCTCTTGGTGAAATCTAGAGTATATTATGAAACAACTCAGTAGACAGAAAAGGAAATTGAGGTTCAGGGAGAATATATAATATATCTGCTGTCTAAGGATTAAGTGTTAGGGGACAATGAGGTATAACGGTGGAATAAGGTTTATGACTCTTGGGGCATCACTGAATTCTGGGATAGTCAAGTTCTTACAACTGAAATTTCTTCCCAGAAAAACATTTAACTTTAGCTACTTTTAGTCATATTGCATATTGTATTAATGTACCTTACAATTATTGGTTATTTTTAATGTCTTCATTTTCACAGTACTATGAACAATAGGCTTGTGCTGCTATAAACCGAACTAATTAAGAAAATAGCCCTGATTCTATCTTTATGCATCTTACTTTATAGACTATATAATACAGTTATAGATACATATAAAATAGATGGAGCAAAGCACTTGGGTATAAATAAAGGGATAAAATGTTGTTGTGGACCTGGACAAAATATTAAAAAGCATGAATATATTTTTACTTCCATTGCTACTACATTCTTTTTTAACTTAGGTCCCTAAAGAGGAGGGACCTTGGGTAGATGCTAAAGAAAATGTATGAAACAAAACAGACAAATAATAGCATGAAAACTCAAGGAAGAAATGGAGGAGACTCCATCAATTTGTGTTCTCAGTTATCACCTCCAAAGCAAGGAAGAGTTGAAAGGGTTGATCTTATTCTGTATCACTGGCAACTTCTCTCCTGATTGAATTTAACAATGTTATCAAATAATATAAAATAAATTTCCATGCCACGCATTTTTTTGCATAAATTCACTTAATCATTATAACAACTGCATGTAGGCTAAACAGTGAGGATCAGGAAGATTTAAAAATATTTTAAGGTTTTAAGTAAAGACAGCAAAAAGTAAGAATTTGAACCTGGGATTTTATGAAATCAAACCAATATCTGCACACCATAACTTTTTCCTCTGCTTTGGAATAACATAATTTGGGGAGGTAGTATGATACAAAATCTTATACTAATCTCAACAATCTAGCCTCAAATCAATGTCTAATTAAAAAAAACATACACAAAGTTTAGAAGGAAAATAAATTTCAAACAATTTAACGTCTTTACTTGCATTATTCTAGTACCATGAAGGGGCCTGTGTACTATAGCAATGCTTCTTAAAAATTTCCTGTCTCATAAATTTTCATTTTATATCACTGTTACTCCTATGCTGCACAACACCCAAAGTCTCTGCAAAAGGTAGCCTTGGCCTTAATCTACACACACATTATTTTTCCTCATCTTTCTTTCCCACATTATATTTATAAATTGCAAAGATTCCATCTGGAATGGTAGCCAGGACCCATATTTATTGGTAATGAACAAATGTTTTAGGTCTCACCTACACTTCTTTAGTTGTTTCTCTCTTCAACAGGGCCTCCAGTATCCAGAAGCAGAGGGCGAGGAACAGTTTCAAATTAGACTACTCTTATACTGCAGAATCAGTGTGGGGGTGGACAGAACAGATGTAATGAGAAAAGTTGTAGGCAAGAGGGAGGATGGAGGATGAAAAGGATGGTGGCTTAGCGTCTCAGTTCAAAGAAACAGGGATTTGTAACTGTACTTAAGTTTTCTCTTGTTCCCTTGTTTGTGTGTCAATAAGCACCATACCCACCTCCATTTAGGAGATGCCTTTGCACATAATTAGCATTCAATATGCATTTGATAATTTAACATGTGAGTGACTAGAGATGAGGAAAAGGAAACCTGCCTTTCCATCCTTGCAAATGCCTTCTTCAAATTCATATTAGCATATGTTATGGATAATGTGGTAATTTGAAACTATTATGTACCCCCAAAAAAACATGTTATTAATATAATCCATTCTGTAGGTATGAATCCTTTGTAAGTAAGACCTTTTGATGAGGCTACTTCAGCTAAGGTGTGACCTACCTCATTTACGATGGGTCTTAATTCTCTAACTGGAGTCTTTTATAGAGAATTAAATTCAGAAAGAGAAGGAAAGTTATGGAAGCACGAAGGTGAAAACATGAAACCAAGAAAAGTAGAGACAAGCAGATGCTTCCATGTGCCTTGCCATGTAGCAGAGAAACCCCAAGTTGCCAGCAACCAGTTTCCAGGAAGTAAGCATCACTTTGATCATGCATTGATTTGGACATTTTTCTCAGTTAATCAATTCCCATTGTAAAGCCAACCCATTTCATAGTATCTGCTTTCAGCAGTCAACAAACGAAAACAGATGTTGGTACCAAAAGAGTGGGGTGCTGCTATTGCAAATATCGAAAATGTGGAAATGACTTTGTAATTGGGTAAGAGGGAAGAGGCTGGAATAATTCAGAGGTGCTTGACAGAAAAGACCTAGACTGTTTTGAAGAGCATGTTGGTAGAAATATGAAGGTACTTTCCAAAAGGCCTTAAACAGAAATGATGAATGTGTCATTGCAAACTGGAAGAAAGGAATCCCTGTTTAAAAGTGGCAGAAAACTTGACAACATTTTGAGTCCTAATTTGAAAGTGATGAGCTTGGATATGTAGCTGAGGAGATTTCCAAACTAAATGTGAAAGAGCAATCTGATTCTCTTTGTAGCTTACAGTAAAATGAGAGAAAAAAGGATAAGTTTAGAATAAATGCCTGGGCACAAAGAAAATAGAAACTGTTGGTTTCAAAAGTTCTGAACATCTGGAAAGTGGTTCTCCAGAGAATAGTGCTCAGTGTGAAGGTTTAACTTAACATGGATCCAGTCAGCCATTTCAGGAAAATCAGGATTGGAAATGCAGTCATCCAGAAAGGATTTGTGGAAAGCTCTTTTGTCTGATGGTTTGACCCTTGTATACTACTTGCAAAACTGACAAGCTTTTTGCAAGATCTGCATGAACAGAACCACTGCCAGCCTAGACTAAAAGGGACAGATGGAAGAAAAAATAATTTCAAAGGCAGACCATGGAAGCTGAAGTATGGACCAAAGATATCTTCTTGGGCAAAGAGAGCAGATGCATCTATGTATGCAGAAAGAGTGAGAATGCCCCAGCATTTGGAGAGTTGGGCCTTCTAGAAGAGTATTACCAATCTGGTTTTCTCAGGTTCCTGACGAATTATGGAAAATCTGGCTACCACTCCAATGTTTGATGGGGGTGGAGCATAGAACCTGGCTGCCCTCCCAAACCTTGACAAGGGTAAAATCTTCACCCCAGTATTCAGGAAAAGCAATACCCTGGTATTCAGGGAGAGCATGGCCATTGCACAAGCACTTAGAAAGGGTTGGGCTTTTGCTCCATCAGGCCCAAAGGACAAAACATCATTCTATAACTGACTCTCAGAACTTGAAATCTAAAGGAATATGCCCTGCAGAGTTTCAGAATCATTTCGGAACTGTGCCCCTGTTTTGCTTCCAATTTCTCCCTATGGGAATAGAAATGTTTATCTTATGATTGTTCTTCCACTGTATATTAGAAGCAGATAACTTGCTCTCTAGGTTTCACAGGTCCACAGATGGAGGGGAACTGTGGCCCAAGACAAACCATACCTATAACCAATTTTGATGAGACTTTATACTTAGTATTTTTACTGAAATGATAAGGCATTTGGGACATTGTGATGGAATAAATTATTTTGTATGTGAAAAAAATATGCATTTGGGGGTCCATAGGATGCAGTGTGATGGTTTGAAACTTTATATGCCCCAGAAAAGCATGTTCTCATAGTTAATCCATTCCTGTGAAAGGAGACCATTTTTAATTAGGTTCTTTTGATAAGAGTTCTTTAATTAAGGTGTGACCCACTTAATTCAGGATGAGTCTTAATCCTCTCACTGGAGTCCTTTATAAATGGGATGAATATATATATAAAGAGAAAGCCACTGAAGCCAGAAATTGAAAGCAACACAACATGGAAGAGAAGGGAGAAGCCAGCAGATGGGACCATGTACTTTGCCATTTGGCAGGAGACCCAAGGATCGCTGGTAGCTGGTTTTGGGGAAGAAAGCATCACCCTGATGATAACTTGTTTTGGACATTTTCTCAGCCTAAAAACTGCATGCTAATAAATTTCCATTGTTTAAGCCAACCCATTTCATGGTATTTGCTGGAGCAGCCTAGGAAATGAAAACAGTTAACTATGGAAAAACGCAGATAAAAGAAGAGACACATTTCTTCTCACCTTACTGTCTGGGCTGTTATAATTTCCAGGCTTCTAATTCTTCCAGGAGTCATTCATGAGAAATTTCTACTTCTCTCAGTTTTCTTTCATTATGAAATAATAATATTAATAACAATAATAGTAGCTGCCACATGCTGAACATTTAACATATACCAAGTTATATACTTTTGCTTCATATAAATTATTGTATTTAGTCTTAACAACATGGCAAGATATATATTAGTCTTGGAGAGGTTAAATAACTTGCTCAAGGCCTTACATCTAGAAAATGGTTTAGTAGATTTATCTAATTTCGAAATCATATTTTTCCAGTATAGCATACCAACAGTTTTATATATCAAAATTCTTAGTTGCTGTTATAGAAAACCTGAATTTTTGTTTTTTGTTGTTTTCCCCTCTAAGCTATTAATGGCTTCATCTCATACATATAGACTAGTGTCTTTTAGCCCAAACTTAAGGAAAAAGTCTCAAATTATACTTTATATGAACTGAGCTTCAGAGCAATCATAGCCACGCAGAAATTTCTACACTCTGTACACAAGAGTGACTGTCAGGCTTCTGAATTTTAATGTTAATGTCACCAATTAGACAAATGTCCCAAAGCTCCTTCAGAATCTTGCCTATGCACAAATGGTTTATAAACTAATAGATAACAAAAGGAGTAGAATCTATTTTCCCACCATTTCTTATGCTTTAGAAATCCTTCCTGACATTTTCTAGAAGGGTATTTTACTTAAAGGCAATTATTTCTCAATGTACATATCTGTTGACTGATCCCCGGTTGCATTTGTCATGATTGTTCTGGTCTAAGTTACATATAATAGTTTGGAGATTTACACAATTCTTTGAGCTCTAAAGACTGCACATGATGAAACCCAAGTGATGCTTCATTGTTGGCAATCATCCTGGAACTAATAACAGCAGTTATAGGGCCTATAATTTAATGGGAATTAACAGTAAACCTCTTTTTTTTTTATCGGTTTGCAGGACATTATCATTACCATTAAAAGGCAATCAAGATGATAATGTGTCAGTGTAACACATACAGTGGACAGGAAAGGGTTATAACTGAAAATGCTAAGACAGCAGTCCTGAGTCAGTCTATAGATTTGAATGCTCTTCTTGGGCAGCTTTTTGGAAACATTTTTAAAGCAACTGAAGAGCATACACCCAAGATGGATTTTTTTTTTAATTTTTTAATTGGTTGATTTGATTCTCGGGAATGATTCCCTTCCTTAAAAGAAAGTCAGTCCTTTTCCACCCAGATGACAGGGTTTCCTATGAGTCTATTTATGAAAGGATTTAGAGTAATTAAGGATTTCAGATCAAAGGAATGCAATTACAGCACGCAAAGAAAATAGAAAAACAAGTAGCTGTAACGGAGAGGTTTCAAACTACCCAAGATAAGAAGTTTCCAATGCACAAAGTAGTGAAAGGTACAGAAAAATGTAATTTGACATAGTAACCATTTGTTGAATGCCTACTATCTGCTGACATTATGCTATGCATGAATGATAACATTAAATAAGAGACAACAGACATGATCCCTTCCTTCTTTGGAGCTTACACTTACCTGTGAATATAAACACAGGTGATAAATGTTATACACATGTGATAGATATTTATAAAACATAATAAAATAAAAAACAGTTCACCATGTGAATACACATTAAGGAATTACTAAGCAAATAAAAAAGTAGACAGTACAGAGTAGCACAACAAAAAGTGGAGAAATTAAATTATCCAATAAGAACTGATAGCATGACCTGTAAAACCTTAGTAATTGCCAAAATAACTGGAAAATAATGACCTGCATAAGTATTCAGAAAATTGCTACCTAGCCATAATAATGCAGACCACCATTATATAGCCTCTGCTTTATGCCATGTTAAGTACAATTTATAAAATATTTAATGAAACTTGATAGAGTAGGTATTAACATCCCATAGATATACAGGTATATAATCTGAAATACAAATAATTTTCCCAAGGTTATATAGCTAGTAAATGTCAAAAACAAGAAGTTGAATTTAAAACAGAATAACCCCACAGTCTGGGCAGCTGCCGTGGCTCAGCAGGCAGAGCTCCGACCTGCCGTGCTGGAGGTCTGGAGTTTGATCCCTGGTGCCTCCTGCCCATATGCAAATTAAAAAAAAAAAAAAAAAAAAAGAATAACCCCACAGTCTATTCTCTTGTACTACATACTATACTTCACTGCCCAGAATTAAATGTAGACCTACTCCCAACAATGACAGAATATAATCAGATATCAAGGACTGGAGTCAAGAATAAACAATAGAAAAAATACAGCCTAAAGTATGTGAGTTCTTTATAACCAGTTTGCTACTGAAATAGTTTTGGTGTTTAAATTTGACAGACTGATTAGTTATGTGTCTTCGGGAAGGCCTATTTGGATTTATTATATTTGGAGTTTGTTGAGCTTCTTTGACTTGTATATTTATATCCTTTATAAGGGTTGGAAAGTTTTCCCAATTATATTCTCAACTAATCTTCCTAGCTCTTACTCTTCTCTTCTCCTTCTGGGACACCAATAATTCTTATATTTGTGTACTTTATTTTGTTAATCATTTCTCTGAAATCCAATTCAAATTTTTCTATCATTTTTGCCAGTTGTTTCTTTGAGTGCTCAAAATAAATTACCCTGTCCTCTAGTTCACTTATTCTTTCTTCTGCCTCTTCAGATATGTTGTTTTGTGTCTCTACTATGTTTTGGCCTACAGTATCTTTAATCTCTGTGATATCTATTAATCTATTTATTCTTTCAAATTCCTCTTTATGCTGTTCTAGTGTCTTCCTCATCTCCTTTATGTCATTAGTCATTCCACTTATTTTATTTAGTAGCATTATATGAACATCTTTGATTAGTTGTTCCAATGTCTTGCCTCCTCTGGTGTTTTAATTTGCCATTTGGCTGGGCAATCTGTCTGCATTGTGATAGGCTTAGTGATCTTCTGTTGTTTGGGCCACATGTAAATATCTTGATTGACTTACTTGAGAAGTTGATCTCCCTCGGTAGTCTAAAGCCTTGTGTTTGTGGGGTGGACATGTAGCAGGATGTAGGGTACAGAGTGGGGCACAACAGTGCAGTGCTGCATTGCAGTGCAGGTACAGGCACAGAGTGGGGACGCTATGCTGGTACCTGTGATAACGTGGGTGCCCAGTAGCCGGGGACGATGTGCCTATATGGGCCCAGGGGTCTGGGAGGAATAACGGTGCTATGCACTGGTCTAGGGCCTAGGTCCCTTTGTGTGCATGCATGGAGCTATGGCTGTGGATTGGCATTATGCCTGTATGGACTGGGAAGGGATGTGACCAGGTTACACAGGCCAGCACTTTCCCGGGGGTGGGGTGTGAGTGGGGTTCATGTGCATGTGCAGGTCTAGGAGTACCAGAAACTAATGTACCTGTGCTGAGGGTGGGGGGGGGTAAGCGGGGACTGTGTGACTGTGTGGGCTGGGGGTGGGTGTAGCCAAGGTATGGCAAAAAGTACCCACAACCTTTATGTGCTGGCAACAGCCTGCAGGGAGCAAGGAGGGGGGTAGTACTTGGGAGGGGCCGGGAGAGGTGGGTTGGGCCGCACTTGGGGTGGGGTTGATGGGGTGGGGGCACTTGGGAGCGTGGGGAGTGGGGATGGGTGACAGGGTTTATGTGTGTGGAGTGTGGGGTGAGTTGCGGGTTGCGGGGCTGTACTGGTGAGGGTAGCATGTTCCAGGCGTGAGGCTTGGCTTACTTCCTGGTCCCTGTTGCCCCCTCTGTGCATTCCTGTGGGTTCCAGGCTTCCACAATAGGCTCCAGGTCTTTTCTTTTCAGTTCCTCAGCTTTTTCAACCAGGGCCACCCCATGTGGTGCAGAAGACCCTCCCAGGTTAGTTACACTTTAGAATCATCATCTCAGTCACCTTCCTGTCCCTTCTCTAACTTTACCTTGAAGTAGGGCTGAACTTAATCTATCCTATTCTGCCATCTTCCCAAAACTCACCTGCAGCACCATCTTTTGAAGAGATTATTCTTTTCCCATTGAGTGGACTTGGCACCATTATCAAAAAATCTATTTGCTATAGATGTGAGGTTTGATTTCTGAATTCCCAATTCAATTCCACTGCCTATATGCCTTTCCTTATGCCATTACCGCTTTGTTTGATTACTGAAGCTTGTTTTAAGTTTTAAAAGTGGGAAGTGTGAGTCCTCCAACTTTTATCTTCTTTTTTCAAGGTTGTTTTTGTTTTTCAGGACCCCTTACTCTTTCATATGAATTGGATAATGGGCTAACCCATTTCTGCAGAGAAGGTCACTGGAATTTTGCTTTGAATTGTATTGAACCTGTAAATTTCATTGGATAGGACTGACATTTGAACAACATTTAGTCTTCCAATCCATGAATAGGGAAGGTCCTTCCATTTAGGTCTTCTTTGATTTCATTAAGCAATATTTTATATCTTCCATGTACAAGACTTTTATACCTTGGTTAAATTTATTTTAGTTTAGTTGCTATTATAAATGGGAATTTTTCTTTATTTACTCTTCAGATTATTCTCACTAGTTTGCAGAAAGATTACTGATTTTTATGTTGATCTTGTACCCAGTCATACTGCTGAATTTATTTATCAGCTGTAGTAGATTTATTGTGGATTTTTCAGGACTTTTTATATAAAGAACACTGTAATCTCCAAATAGGATCATGTGTTTCCTTTTTCTTCATTCTGTTACTGTGCTGTATTACAATAATTGATTTTCTCATTTTGAACCACCCTTTGTACCATCCCACTTGGGATAAACCTCACTTAATCATGGTATATAATTCTTTAAATAAACTGTTGAAATTGGTATGCTAGTATTTTGTGATGATTTTTGCATCTATATTCATAAGTGATATTGGTCTATAATGTTCTTTTCCTGTGGTATCTTTATCAGGCTTTGAATTAGGATAATGTTGACCTCATATAATAAGTTGTAAGAGTTTGAGTATAATTTATTTTAATTCTGGGAATGTTCAGAATTATTTTATTTAGTAGAGTTATATGAACCTCTTTGATTAGTTGTTCTTGATGTCTTGCGAGTGAAGTAATATTTCTTGGACTTTTATTTGTTAGGGGATTTGATTATTGTGTTTGAGTTCTTCTATTTCTTCTTGAGTCAGTAAAGTTAATTTATGTGTTTCTAAAAAGCTGTCCATTTCTTCTAGGTTATCTAATTTTATCGGGTACAGTTGTTCAAAATATCCTTTCATAATCCCTTTTATTTCCGTTGAGCCAGTAGTAAGGCCCTCCCTTTCATTTCTGATTTTTGTAATTTGTGTCCTCTCCCTTTTTATCATTGTCTTTCTAGATAAAGGTTTGTTGATTTTATTGATGTTTTCAAAGAACCAACTTCAGTGTTCAGTGATTCTATTTTTAAAAATTTTTCAATTGCATTTATCTTTGCTCTAATCTTCATTTACTGCCTTTTACTCATGCTGCATTTACTATGCTTTCATTTTTCTAGTTTCTCCAGTTGTGGTTAGGTCTCTGGTTTGAGATCTTTGTCTTTTTTAATATAAGCATTTAGAGCTATGAATTTTCTTCTAAGCACTGCTTTTGCTGCATTTGATATGTTCTGTTTTCATTTTCATTCATCTCAAGATATTTCCTAACTTCTTTTTTCCTTCTTTGGAAATTACAAATAATTCTTTTTCCTTCTTTGGAAATTACAAAGAATTACTGCTTTGACTAATGGTTGTTTAAGAATGTGTTGTTTATTTTTCACATATTTTTGAACTTTCCAATTCTCTCTCTATTTTTCATTTCTAGCTTCTTTCCATTGTGGCAGAGAAGACACAAAGCAGATGATTTCAATATTTATAAATTTATTGAGACTTGTTTGGTGACCTAACATATGGTATATCCTGGAGAATATATGCACTCAAAAAATATGTATTCTGCTGCTGCTGGGTGAATATATTTGTTAGGTCTAGTTAGTTTATAGTACTATTCCAGTCTTCTGTTTCCTTACTGAATCCTATCTATGTGTTCTATCCATTAATGAAAGTAGTGTATTGAAGTCTTCTGCTCTTCATGAGGAATGGTCTATTTTGCCTTTCAAGTCTGCCAATATTTGCTACATATATTTTGGGGCTCTGCTGCTAGGTGCATACATATTTATAATTGTTATGTTTTCTTGTTGAATTGACCCATTTGCCAGTACACAGTAACCTTCTTTGTCCCTTATAACATTTTTGGACAAAGTCTATTTTATCTGCTATTAGTATAGATACCCCAGCTCTCTTTTGGTTACTATCTGCATGAAATATTTTTCCACCCTTTCACTGTCATCCTACTTCTGTCTTTGAATATAAATTGAATCTCTTGTAAACATCATATAGTTGGGTCATGCTTTTAAATCTGTTCTGCCAATTTCTGCCTTTTGACTGAATATTTTAATCCACTTATATTTAAAGCAACTACTTGTAATTCAGTGTTTTCTGCATTTTGCTATTTAGTCTTTGTAAGTCACATCTTTTTTGATCCTCAATTATTCTGCTAATGCCTACATTCATATTTGCTTGATTTTGTTTGTAGTATACCATTTTGAGTTCCTTCTCTTTTCCTTGTTTATATGTTTTTCAGATATTTTGTTTTTGATATCATGGGGTTTTAAATTAAAATCCCATATCTATAACAATCAGTTCTACTTGATATTAACTTAACTTCAATAGCAAACACAAAAAATTGTTCATATAAGCCCTGTCTTTGCATTGTATTGCTATACTTGTTACCACATATATCTTTGCACATTCTAAGTCCAAAACCATGCACTAATCATTACACTTTATGTGTTTGCATTTTAAAATGTAAGAATTAAAAAGTGGAGTTACATACCAAAAAATCACAATACAATAATAATTGCATTTATATTTGCACATATGGTCACCTTTAGTAGAGATCTTTATTTTCATATGTTGCATTGATCCATTGTCTAGTGTCTTTTCCTTTCATTCTGAAGAACTCCCTTTCCATTACTTTCAGGGCAGGACTAATGTTAATGAACTTCTTCAGATTTTGTTAATCTGTGAATGTCTCAATGTTTACCTCATTTTTGAAAGAAGGTCTTGCCAAATAAAAAAATTCTTGGTTTTATTTTAGACCTTGTTTTGTCTCACTGTCTTCTTACCTCTGTATTTTCTGATTAGAAATCAGCACTTAACATTCTGGGGGCGCTGTTGTTTATTAAATGCTGCTTTTCTCTTGTAGCTTTCAGAAGTCTTCTTTTAGCATTCAACAGTTTGACTACTATGGGTCTGTATATGGCTCTAAGTTTATCCCACTTGAGGTTCATGATGATTCTTTTTTTTTTTTTAATTTGCATATGGGCAGGAGGCACCAGGGATCGAACTCCAGACCTCCAGCACGGCAGGTTGGAGCTCTGCCTGCTGAGCCACGGCAGCCACCCCATGATGATTCTTGAACAAAAAAAAATGCCTTTTGTTCAACCTGAATGCTTTCTGCCATCATTTCTCTGAATAGTCCTCCTGCCCTTTCCCTTTTCTCTTTTCCTTTTTGGATACCTATAGTGCATATATTGGCATGCATGATGGTATTCCATATCTCTCCCAGGCTCTGTTCACAGTTTTTCATTCTTTATACTTTCCTTCTGCTCCTCATCCTGAATCATTTGAATTGTCTTATCTTCAAATTCATTGATCCTTTCTTCTGCCAGCTCTATTCTAATGTTGAAATCTTCTCAAGATTTTTTAGTTCAACTATTGTGGTATTCAACTCCAGAATTTCTTTTGGTTGCTTTATACAATATTTATCTCTTTATTGAATATGTTAGTTTAAAAGCTGCCAGAATGCCATATACTAGAATCAAAATGGCTTTTATAAAGGGGAATTTATTAAGTTGTAAGTTTAGAGTTCCAAGCCTGTGGAAATGTCCAAATTAAGTAAAGATACTTTAATTCAAGAAAGGCTGGTGTGTCTGCAACACCTCTGTCAATTGAGAAGGTACATTGGTCCATTGCTCCTGATCCCCATTGCCTTCAGACTCTGTTCCTGTGGAGGTTCCTCATTTTACTTCTCCAGGGGTGGATTTCATCTCCTCACTTCCTTTGGCTCTCTCCAGGCTCTGGCTTGCTTGACTTCTCATGGGAATATCTTCTGGACCCCAAGCATCTCTAAACTTCTGCATCTCTGTTCTCCACATGTCTGCATCTGCTCTCTCTGTTGGCTTGGAGGCTTCTGTTATCTCTGAAATTTCTGACTTTCTCCAAAATGTTTCCTTTTTTAATGGATTCCAGAAAACTAATCAAGACATACCTGGAATGGGTGGAGTCACATCTCCATCTAATCAAAAGTTAATATTCACAGGGCAGGCAATGGTGGCTCAGTGGCAGGGTTCTTGCCTGCCATGCCAGAGACCCAGGTTCAATTCCAGGTGCCTGCTCATGTAAAAAAAAAAAAAAAAATGTAAAGAAAAAAAAAGTTAATATCCACAATTGGACATATCGCATCTCCATGGAGATAATCTAATCAAAAGCTACCACCCTATAGTGTTAAATTAGCATTAAGAGAAATGGTTGCTCCCGCATGATTGGATCAGGATTAAAACAAGGTTTTCCTAGGTCTATAATCCTCTCAAACTGGCACTTTTAAATTCTTATATTTTTCATTCATTGGTTTCTTCATATCCTTTATTTCTTTAACCATGTTTTCCTTTATCTCTTTGAGGACATTAAAGACCATTTTTTAAAACTCTTTTGTACATTCAAAGTCTGATATATTTTTTGGCAGTTACTGAAGTTTTATCTTGTTCCTTTGACCGTGCCATCATTTCCTGTTCTTTTTTTTCAATCTTGTAATCTTTTATTGCACGCTTTCATTTTAATATTTTAACGTTGTTAACTCTGCAATTTAGCCTTTGAATTGTGCTTTCCTTAAGTTTGTATCCAGATAGAGATATGGCAGATTTCCTTAAGTGCCAAGAGCTAACAAAAACAAACCATTGCTAAAAAGTATCTTTCACAGTCCTTTCAAATTGTCTCTGTGTTACTGATGCTTTCCCTCAGAATTTAGCCCTCCTATCATGAAGATAAGCCTGAGACAAAAGTGAAGTGCAGAGTCCACTTCATCTTTTCTGAACATTTCTTGTCCTGGGCTTGTGTTCCCTTATGGCCTAAGGAATCCCTACATTTAGAGTTATCCAATGTCCCCTTCATACTCCTTATTAAATAGGCTTCATCCCTTCATGGGTACTCTAGTGTCTTAAAACAGGTAATATTTTGCCACAGGCTGCTTTGATTTAATTATTTCTTACACTGCTTAGTTGTGCCTCTGTCTGATGGATAAGTTCAGGGAGGACAATTCAAAGACAGGAGTCCTGGTTCAGTCTTTCAGTCTGCAACCTGGTAGGTTGGCACTGACATACATTCACCCCAGTAGGTACATAGGCATCACTTTTCACCTCCTATAACAGGGCCAAGATGAGCATGCAGGCCAGCACCATACCAAGTGAGAAAAGGGTGAAGGAGGGGCCAATAAGGGTATCACTAGCTTCTCCTACCTGTTTCAAGTTATGTTTTCTAGATTTGACACTCAGCCAGTTACTGCAACCCTTTGACTCTTTCCAGAACTTGAGAAAGATGTTACTGCTAGATTTGCTGTCTGTACAAAGATTCCATGGGAGAACGGAGTCCTGGAGCATCTTACCACCATCTTTGTCTACTGAAGTTCTACACTCATTCTTTTTAAAGTCTTATGGGAAACAACTTTTGAGGTGTCTGTGTATTTTATAACCTACAGGGCCAGGCTGCCAGTAGGTATATCTCTATTAACTTGTGTCTAGATAAATGATCCAAATTATGGCAATATTTGAGTTGCTAGACTGATTAGGAAGATACTGCATTACATTAATGGCAGAGCTTGGAATTAAAACTACTTATTCCTGCTGCTGTTGAGGCTCCTGCTTACTTAAGGCCTGGTTCTCTAGCTTTTCCTTGAATTCCATGAGATATCCCAGGAAACTTCTTTAAAATTTCCAATTTTCTAAAGCTAACTTGAACTGGTTTCTTCAATTTGCAACCCTAACTTTTTTATTAATTTTTTAAAAATATGACAGAGAAATAGAAACATTCTTAACATATGATCATTCTATTCTGCATATATAATCAGTAATTCACAATATCATCACATAGTTGCATATTCATCATCATGATCAGTCTAGTCTCATAACCATAATTCTTAATTAAGACAATCAATTATTTGTATCATAGAATTTTAAGACTCATAGCCAGATACTATTTATAGATTACCTGTATCAATATTGTTCCTGCTCATCAAGTAGTTTAATTTATTATAACCTTGAGGAAGTTGTGATCACTGCTACTTCCCTGCCAGAGTAAAACTAATGTCCAAACAGGACTTAGAATAGCAAGTGATATAGTAACCAACATTTTAATGAACTCTTTCTACCTTCTTATTGAAATTAGTAATAAACTATACTAATATTAATGGAGAAGCTATACACAAACAATGGTGGGAAAGAAATGTATATTATATAATGTACTTCACACCAACTTTATGCCAAGTTTTGTGCCAGGGGCTTTACCTAAACCTTGACCTTTCCTAAAAACAAATCTTTGTAGTTGATATTTGTTGGTATTTGACATCCCCGTGTCTTTCAAACTCTGTATCTCCTGAATAATAGGAGTCAAATTTAGACATCAAAATACCAGATTATTTTGGAGTGGCGGGGGGGTGGATTGTAGAATCCTGGTTGGACTCAAGGACAATATGGTCTTTCTATTTCTTCTCTCTGAATCTCTCTCACTTTCCCGTAAGGTCACAGTTAGATCAACTGCAATTCCCATCTTGATTCCCCTCCCCTATCGCTTCGCTGCAGGGTATAGACTGTGGAGTTTATATTGGACCTGATAAAGAGATGAAAATTTACATCTATGAAACAGACAAATCAAATCAAGAAAAAGCAGAAGGGTGAGAAAATGCACTCGCTTCTGCTTCTCCAGAACTGGAGTAAGGTAAGGAAAGAGGAAGCAGAAGTATTGCCCTGGTATTATTGCGCTTAAAAAGTAGAATTCACTTCCCCTTTGAGGAGATGAGAAGAGAACCTAATGGTACTATTTCTATTTGATAAAAATGCACCAGAAATCTAAAGTACCTTGTCCATAATACAGCATTTTAAAGAATCCCACTAAGGATGTTTTAGAGTATAGAGGCCAAACATGGTAAGTTCGGATAGAAGAAGAACAAAAATAAAACAAGAAAATGCATACATTAATTAAAGTTGGGAGAGCAGCACAGTAGGTGGCTGTGCTGTGTTGGTAGGCAGGAGAGTGAGGCTCTAGCCGTGGCTTAGCACATCATCCTCTGTGTGAAGTGACTTACCCAGAGCAAAACAACGAATCCCACATGGAATCAATTTCTTCATATTAAATGATTTGAAAGTGTCATGAGAGCATTAAACAATTTGACGATTTTTATTTTGCCTTGTCGTTTGTACTGCTTGTCTCTCACTTTGGAATATCTTTTAACAACATGATATCATTGAAAGTAACATAGCTAAATCATAGTCATAAAAATGAAGTTTTTGGCCCCTTCTCTCCAGGGACAAATCTCTTTGTGATTTGCTTCAACTTGAAGACTCAGCTCTATCTGTCCTTTAAGCCAACCCTGAATGAGGCAGCCATTACTTAAGGTGGCTTAGAAACACCAGACAGACAAGCAGCCTTGCCATTCTAAACTTGGTTTCTAGTGTGACTAAAAATGCTAGTTGAAGGTCTTGCTGACAGCGGCATCCTACTCTGACACTCACTGAACTAAATCCCTGTCTGGCTCCTACCCCTAATACCACACAAGAAAGACCCCCAAAATAAAACAATATACACATACCCTTAGTTCTCTAAGCACTGCTCATATGGACTGACCAATTATTATAATAACCATTCACCTGACTTTAAGGATTAGTAGATAACTGAATCTTCTGATGGAATGCCCTTTCTACCACATTTGTCTTCTTTTATGGCCTCTAGGCTGATATAAAGCTTCCCTCCATACCTTCTCACACTTCACCCTACAATCCTTTCATCCATTCCAAGTGTCCTATCCCAAAACTGTGAGTTACGTTATTTCCTCCAGCCCAAATCATTCATTGACCTTACTTTCTCCTCTTCCTCATTGGCTTGCTACAATTATCCCAGCACATTCCAGAGCAGAACCCACCGACTTTATGACAATTTTATACTTCAAGCTTTGTACTCATTAGTTATTTAATTTAAAAATATACTGAAATAATGGGAAAAATCTCTTTAAATATGAGGTTCTTTTGCAACCATGAATTAAATACCTAATAAATTATTCCAAATATTCTTTTAGATTTTGTTTCTTCTTCCAGGCCATGCACTTTTTATTATTACAAAATCTTAGAGGTTATAGGGCCTTTATTTTCTTCATCTTTGTACCCCGTCTTCTTCTTTCCTTTCTCTTACATCACTCTTTCTGCCAGTACTAGAATAATTCTTTGTATCTAAAAGCACTCAATCAAAATGTATCCAATTAAGTTGAGGAGATTTTCCTTAGCCACAGAAATTACATAGCAAGGCATAGAAGAGAAGGTCAGCAGGCTACTAAAACAATATGGGACCAAAATCCCATATAGCAATAGAAGTGATAAATAATGATTTAAATTCTGGATATTTTAAAAATAAAAATCCAAGAAGACTAGCTGAGAGACTGGATATAGAGTATGACAGTAGAGACTATGAAATAACCAGAAGGATCCCCATATATTTATTTTCTCCATTTTGCAGGGCACGTGATAAAACACTGTGATCAAATGCAGTTCTGTTTTTAATTCTGGCCTATAATTGGAAGCACCTCCTGATTTGAACATTTAATTGCTGGTAGTCCTCAAGAGATTTTTTTTTCCCCAATTGGCACAGGGGCTCTGTTTCATATGCGGGCTGTCTTACTGAATAAGTAAAGTTCCCCCAGCTGACTTAACATATAAAGTGAGTGATGGAAAAATATAAGAGCCCTTTTCATTTTAGTGTTATAAGATTTAGGTTATTCTCACAGCAGAATAACCTAACCCTCCTTACTGATAAAAATTGGTCCCTAAAAGTGCAGTGCTATCAAATACAAACAAAAAATATTTATATGTGGCATGGTTATGATTACATAGTATGTGGAGGAAAGGGTGATATTGAAGAGTAGAAGGATGGCAGCTCATGTTTTACAAAGTTGCACCACTCAATACAAATGTAGCCTGTAATAAAGTAAAAACAAAATATATTCAAGTTCATGTCCACAATGGCTTATAGCACTACAGGGAAGAAAGAGCATCTGTACATGCTGTGGCTGCTACTGTTTTGTATTTAACATGGTATTTCAAGAATAAATGAAGCTTAGAAAAATTATTCACAAGCAGTAATAGAAAGTAATAGGAATAGGGAAAGTCTCAAATTTGAGGCTTCGTAGCATTGGAAGAAGCAACTATAAAAGGAAATAATAATAGAAACAGAATTATAAAATGGGTTGGCAAAGACCAATCAAGTCTTGGCCTGTGGAAAGGATCAAACCAAGAATTTAGACATCTCAGTCATTTTTAAACCTATGAATGATATTAATGAATTGAATGAATTAAGGTGGTATCCAGTTTTATTATCAGTTCTACAAATGGCCTCAGGAAAAGATATTGAGAATGTGGTTCTCCATCAAAGCCTCATAGACTCAAGATACCTGCAATTAAGTTGAGAAAAAAAAAATAGATATCATAAAAAGAACCATGAGTTTGGCTACTGGCACATATTTCTGATTGGAATCAAACAGTTAAAAAGCCCAGTACATTTTTTAGTAGGTTGTTCTCCTCAACAAAGACTATCAGTTGGGACTAAAAGTTTATAACTGCTTAAAATTCAAAATGATCCATGGGCCTCTAAACTTCTTGAGGCAGGAAGCAAGCTGAGAAACTGCTCAGTTACCAAGGAGACTATATCCTCCACTGCACTTTCAAATATGTTCGAGGAAGAAAACAGAAGTCCATAGAACCAAGATTCATACATGGAGACTGAAATCTCTAGGAATCAGATTCAGGAGAAAATTAAGGAATATTCTTTACCTACAGGGTAAGCAGTAAAGTTTTTGCCCAGAGAGATTTTATACATTCAGTAGAACAGTAAAATTGCTGTGTGTCTCCCAGTTTTTCCCATTCTCAATGGGTTCATCAACTGGGTATTAGTTATTTGAGTGTAAATAACTTTTATGTGTAGTTCATAAGACCCTAGATCAAGATGAACTACCATGCATGATGACTACCATGTATCATTAAGTGACCCTGGGCTTTAAGCTTGGAGGAATGACTGTGCAGTGCTTTTGAGTTGCCTTTCTTAGAGAAGAAGTAATAGATTTCACATGCAGGAAAGAAAATGAACCAAATACTGGGTGGAAAAGTGGATGTTTGTGTTAGTGAACTGTTACATATCCAACATTTTCCAGTTCTCTCCACTTCCAGGCCATTAGTATGCACCACCTCCTAGTTCCCTTAGTTGTGGGAATGTGGGGGCAGGGTGGGGAGGTTATATGAAGGATTCTCACTAATAAGTTCTAAATGGAAGTTGTGTATGTCATTATTATAGGGGAGGAATTCAATCACCAGTAAAATACTCTCCAGAGCCACTAAGATTGTATATGCATAAACATGTCTAGTCTGACTGAAACAACAAGGAAAAATTCTATATCAGTATCTGTTGCGGTAAATAATTTTTTTGTTGTAATTATGGCAAAATTGTGTTACTATTTTTAATCCTATTAATAGATAGTAGTATAAAAATTTTCTAAGTAGAAGATTAATGGAAGGCCTTAGTTATGTAAAAGAGTTCTCTTTTAATTTTTACTTACTTTATTTCAAAGCTTTCTTAAGCATTTTTTTCTTTAACAAAAAGATCACATGGACATAACTCAGCACCATGGAAAAATGTAGAGCAAACAGGTATCTGATTATTACTTTCTTTTTTTTTTACATGGGCAGGCTCCAGAAATGGAACCTGGATCTCTGGCATGGCAGGTAAGAATTCTGCCGCTGAACCACCATTGTACCACGTCTGACTATTACTTTTTAAACCTTGTTTCAAGTACATCAATATTAGAATAATCCCCTCTGGAATAATCAGAGACTTTGACATGTAATCTGTTTTTCTCCTAATATACTCAAGATTTAAAACATAATGGGAAACTAATGAAATCAAAGAAGGATCAACATAACCACAGACTGTAGATATTCCTTGGACTTAGAATCATTCATTCCTTTCAATAAATAGTATTACACAGAAGGAAATTGATGAAGTACAAAGATTAACACCCTTTGCGACAGGCAAAACAAAAGTCTCCCAAGAACGATGTCATTAAACACTATTTCATTCATGCTTGAGGAAAATGACAGCTTCTTCTCATTCCCTAAATTGATTTCAAATTCTATTTTTGGAGATCTAACTTCTGAAGTCTAAATAATCTTTGACCCAGAAGCCAATGGATGTTGGAAACCATGAAATTTTCTGCTCAATCCACATTCAGGCAGAAAAGCAGATAATTTACTTACCATGACTGATTTTTTGTTTTTTTCAGATCATAATGTTCACCCTTCAGTAAGTCAATGAGGTTGTTTACATGAAAGTTTAGGTAAAAGCAAAACTCTTTTAATTATTTTGACTTCTTAACTGGCAATTTTAAAATAGCCAGAGTAAAAATATTAATTCAAATCAGTAACCTAAAATATTTTGAGATACAGGCTAAAATCATCCAATGATAATTGTAAAGATATTACAAAGAAAGCAATTAAACTTCACCTCTACTTAAATATTTTCATCATATCATGAACCCACGACCTCTGTTCTATAAGTGAATTATCTTTTTGTTATACTTCAAAGGACCTGTTATAATCTGATTTACTTTCATGAGAGCAATTTTCTAGAAAAGAAATGAAAAATCAGTCTTTTAAAATCTTCTAACATCTAGCCCTTAATCTAAAAATACTTAATTCACTCAAATGCTCGAAAGAGGACAAAGAAGCTAAAGCTTCAGGTCCTAGAGACCTTAGAAAAGTATATAAATCTCTCCAACTCTGTTTGCTAGTCTGTTAAATGAGTATACTAATTTACTGCAATGGATGACCAGAATGTTTTGAATAAGAAGTTACATCTAACGCACTAGAGGTACAGCTGAGTCAGAAGTAAGATTTAAACAAATGACATAAACATTACAGCAATATTCAAGAGACTGTGTCATGGTCAGGTTCATGTGTGAACTAACAGGTGGTTGTGTGCAATGGCTAGTACAGCAAGCACAGGACTGTCTGTGGCTGTGGGGACAATTCATTGACTTAAATCATGATCACACTGGGTGCGTCCACAGCATATTGCATTTACAATCAGTTAAGGGGAGTGTCTTCTGCGGTGAATGATGCTTATCTAATCAATAGAAAGATATTTAGGAGGAAGTAGAAGAGACAGTCACTTATCGGCCTATTTCAACCAGCCAGCATCTCCTGAGAAATAATTGAGGAACTTGATCAGAGCTCAACATTGTGGCCTCCTTACAGATCTCAGACTATAATATGCCCATGTGGCCCTGCAAGCCTCTCCTGAGAGGGCACTGAGGGCCTGAATCAGAGCTGACAAATTGCTGAATGTCCAACAGACATTAGAAATTACATCGTGTGGATACACGGGACACTTTCATAAATTTTATATTTACAGATATCCCCTGCTGAGTGTGTGGCTCTAGACAATTCTACCTAAAGCAGCTTAATACTGCGAGTGGATATTAAGAAACAGAATCTTAACAATGGGAATTTACGATTGGTTTTCTATTCTGATTGGTCTCACAGGCACTGAGGGCTCTTAATGTCATAAAAAGGGGTGAACAGGCAAAAGAGATAGACAAAGAATCAAAATTGGATAACTCTAATGCTTTGCTAAGCTAAAAGCAGGTTCTGGGGAAAAACGTTTCTCACATGGTTTCAGAGTTTTCTGAAATTAAGAGGATATAGAGATGTTGGCTGGTTGTTGCTAGATATACCATGTAGATTGATGAGGAAAAGGGATGAGCTGTTGCAAATGAGAAGATCGAG